>JAGTPF010000018.1:0-20001 GCA_020615435.1 Telenomus remus | reverse complement strand
CGACTGGATCGATGATCCATGTGGGCGCATCTGTCAGTATGATCTTTTCATTTGTTTCAGCTGTTGTTTCCTCGCCAATGAATCTAAAATATGATAGCAAAATAATTGCAAATCTACATTCTGTATCAAAATATAAACTTGAAACCAATTGAAGCAACAAAATAAAACCAATAAAAACAGAATAACAAAAGAAGTAAAAGAAAAGTTAGAAACTATAGACGAATTGTAAAAAACCATGATTTTACTTGTGATCAGGAAATTTGGCACGGATTCCTTCCATCAAAAGCTGCTCTACAGCTCGATCAGTTTCGGTGACAAGGTCCACCTCACACGACTTAGTGATGACATTTTTGTGCCTGTTGATGTTCAACCGTACTAACTGAAAGAAAATAAATAAATAAATAATTGAATCATATAAACAAAACTATACTTTTATTAGAGCTTAGTAATGAGAGCTGATAACAAGCTTTAAATAGACTGACAATCGATTGCTACAAAATCATAGACAACTTTTCTTTTCAATCTTCACATTTTTCTCTCAATTTTTTTGTTAAAACATTATTTTCATTTATGGCAAAATAAACTTATATCTTTTTCTGTAAATTTGTTATTTTTATATTCTTACATTTGGTTGCTCGATGAAATGACAATGAAAAATTACAATTCGCTTTGAATTTAAATCAAGTGTGAGTAGGAATGACTGAATGAAAATCAATGCACTTGAAGTATTTGCGGGAAACCTTGAAACGAAACCCTGAGAATCGATAACTTACCGCACCGGATTCACGGACAAGCTTGAGCACCAGATCGTAGCAGTCATTCAAGTTCGACATGTTTAAATTCAAAGGTGTATCTGATCCGGTGTTCGAGTCGCAACTGACTGCGAATTCTGACGCAAACCACACCGAAGGTTGAACTCAGCTGATGACGTTTCACGCTTCGACTCTCTGCAATGTCAGATATCCAGTTTCTCTCTCCTTTTTCAATTCTAACCCATTTGTAACTGTTAGATAAGGAGAGATAGAATGAATTCGACAAGAATATCACAAAGCAACATTGTCAAGGTCAAATTTCTGTTAAAACATTTGAGGGTTTGATTGTGTCCAAAATTGTAAATTGGATGTAGATTCGAAGAGATTTTTAAGGAATTGTTCTTTAGGTTTGAAAATACCGCCAGAAAGATGTGGCAACGTTGGATGACAGTTTGACACAACAATATTGCAGTGTTGCTAATCTGCGAAAATAACATTGTGGGAGAAAAATCAAAGAAATAAGAAATAATAATATTTTGAGTTTCATTCAAGAATTTCAATTGTTTAAAATGGAGGCTCTAAAGGAAGCGATTATGCAGAAACGAAAAATGTTGGAGGAAAAAAATCTTGTGGTGAGCAATTCGGAATTCATTTCATGACATTTTTGACATTGTTTTAGTAAACAAACAAAACTGTCAACACTGATTTTTTAAATTTTCTTGTCATGTTTCTATTCTTAATTCGTTTAAAGTCAAAAGTTTACATTTGCATTGTACTTTATATTGTTTAGAAGAACCTTGATTGAGGTTATAAGTATAAACATAAACAAATCTTTTAGACAGCGAAAAAGAAGTATTTCCGTCGTGGAGATCTTCTATCGCCATCTACAGAACCATCAAATGCTGTAACAAACAAATCAACACATGTAAACAAAGAAGAAACAAACAACAAGACAGACGAAAATGTAATGAAAGAGGGTTCAGAACACCACTCATTGCCAAGACCAGAAGTCATTAGACGCCTTCGAGACCGAGGTGAACCAATCCAATTATTTGGAGAATCTGAACTCGATGCATTTAAACGATTGCGAAGACTGGAAATTCTCGAACCAGAGAGTAACAAAGTAAGAATCATTTTTGCAGATTTTCTCAGTCCTGATTCTTATTATTAATTTTGCGCGAGTCGTTTATTTTATTGAATCTGATGATTTATTTTAGGGATTCAGAAACGATTTCCAAAAAGCCATGGACCAGGTGGATGAAGCTTACCTGAATGAAATTTTAGAATCATCAAAATCAGAGGACAAAAATGTCAAAGGAGACGTGAATGTTCCAGAAGAAGGTGTCACTTATGAAGATATTCAAAAGATGAGTGAGAAACTTAATAGAGGAGATAGGGATTATGACATGAGTGTCATAGAGTTGTTGATCCAATTTCTTGTTAAACTTTGGGGCAGTGAACTCAATGGCAGAGGCACTGCTGAGAAAATGAGTACAAAAGGAAAGATGGCCAGTGCAACTTACGCCCAGACCAGAGAGTATTTGAAACCCCTGTTACGAAAACTCAAAAACAAGTCATTGCCTGAAGACATTACTGATAGTTTGACTGAAATCGTTAGGCATCTTTTAGAAAGGAATTATATCTTGGTACGATAATGTTTTCTCACTATGTTTTAAAGAAGTTCAAAATTTGATTTTTGCAAAATAATAAGTCTGCTTTTTTGGTTTTTAGGCAAGTGACGCATATTTACAGATGGCAATAGGTAATTCTCCTTGGCCAATTGGAGTGACTATGGTTGGTATCCACGCACGTACAGGACGAGAAAAGATTTTTTCAAAAAACGTCGCCCACGTAATGAACGACGAGACGCAACGAAAATACATCCAGGCATTGAAAAGACTAATGACAAAGTGTCAGGAATATTATCCCACTGATCCGTCTAGATGTGTCGAGTACGAGAAAAAAAACTAATGTTTTAATTAATTGGTGTTTTTTCTAAAAAGGTGAATGAATTTGTAAATAATTGGTTAGCTGAGTGTGAGAAAATGAATAAAATGTCGACTGTTTAGATCAGTATTTATTTTTTGTATCAACATCGTATATTTTTTTAAACATTTTCACATCAATCGATTGTATTTATATGTTTACAATCATTACCATCGTACTTTATAGCCCAATGCGAGTTCTATCGGCTGCGTTGAAATTTAAATTTACAAATCAAATAAAATTTGTAAATTAAACTTTCATATCAAACAATTTCGTTTGTGCGACTACATAACCACATCCTGATTATTAATTTTATTTTATTAAAATTTGAAAAGAATAAAATATTGATTGCATAGTTCGTTCAGTGTTACAGTTCACTCAACCACGAGCGGTTTTAAAACACCAAAGGAAAACTAATATTTGCACAGTTACAAAAAACTCTGGTTCTCTTTGGAATGGAACACATTGAAGTTGATCGGCTTTCGAATGAAAAAAGGCAGTTCTTTAATTCAAAGTCTAACCTTTTCGATAATGAATCTACATCTTTCAAATTAATTTTCCATCATAATAAATACGTTTTTACAATCCTCGTCACTTTTCATCGAAAGCTAATCTTGGTTAAAAAAACATATATACACAATAAATAAACTGCGACAAAAAAGTCAGAACAAAAGTGAGAGTGAAAAGACCCTCAATCATCAATCGATATGTTTTTAATTAATGCTCGCGTTCTTCAATCTGGATGAGATGATGCTATTAAGCTGCTCCTTGTCGGCGTCTGACATCTTCGCACTAGCCGGACTCTGGCCAGCTCTGGCACACGACTTTTTGTGAACGAACCAGTGAAGCCGCTGACACTCCCTGTCACAGTACTGCACCGCCTTGCACTTGCTACATTTCTTCGTAGCTTTTTCCTCCTCGCAAGTCACGCAAATTTGTACATTATCGTAAAATCCTTTTTGTCCGTTAATAGCAGCGGAAATGACCGACATGGCCGACGGCGGATCAGTACTAGCCAACGTGGCCACCATCTGCCGGAAGATAATACTTTCCCTGTACGGAAATTCTCGAACAACCTCGCGAAGAAACGCTTCTTGATACTCAGGCGTTCCTTCGTTTTTACTGCATTTCAGAAACGTTCGTATGAGAAATTCCGCAGCTTCGCGCTTTCTATCCTCGGTGCTTTCTTCTGTTTTGTTTTCTTCCTTCGATTCGTTGGTTGCTTCTTTCTTCTCGTTTTCCTCCTTTTTTGCATCCGCTTGTTTGGCTTTTTGTGCTTCTTTGCGTTTTTGACATTTGATCACTTCTTCGACCACGCAGTTGAGGTAGTGATATTTAAATGCCATTACTTCATTCGCGTCACCTCCACGAGTCATTTGTTTTTGGCGCATTGATTCCAGGACCTTTTGAATCTGCAGAAATAACCATTTAAATTAAAAATTACAATCAAAATGAAATTCGTAATGCTAAAATTGTTTATTAAACTTTATGGTTTACTTTTTGGATGTTTTCTAACAATCCAGGACATTTGATCAGGTTCATAATCACTCGAACGGGATGAACGTTGACCTGCATGACAAACTTGTGAAAAGAGTCTGCAATGTAAGGAGGCAGCATAGGTTCGGTTTGTAACCCCTGGGGTTTGATGTAATAGTCGATGTCGGCCATTGGTATGAAATTGTTGATTGTCGCTACACAGCTGTGGTTGCCGACGAAGGCGGCCATCTGCGCTGGTGTGCGTCCCACGCTGTTGGTTGCAGCTACTTGAGCACCGCGAGACATCAATAGGTGACAGAGATCCGCGTTACCACTCAGGGCAGCAAAATGAAGCGCTGTGTAGGCGTGCTCGTGTTGACATGCATTTACATCTGCCCCCTGAAAATAAAAATCGATAATTAGAAATCTAATAATTAACCCACTTAAAATGAAAAGTGCTGTTATTTTTCATCTTCTGTTTTGTTTCAAAAGAATGAAGTGCGTTTGTCATTAAAAGATTAAATTATTTCAGAGTGGGGAGATTAAGAATGGGTTGATAATCAATATGAAAAAGTAAACAAAAACAATACAAATACAGAGAGATAAAGTAAGATGAAAATGTTGTCAAACATTGTTTTCATGAATTAAATAATGGAAGGGTGAATCATTAGAGTTATAAAAAGAAGTTTTTGAAGTAAGTTTTGGGTTATTGGATGTGTGAAATGCAAAAAAGAACGACATAACCTACCTGATCGAGGAACAATTGCACCATTTCTTTGTTGCCTTTGTAACAGGCGTGTTGCAGCGGACTCATCCCATTGTCATCGACAAAGTCTATCTTCATTTTATTGGTGGCGAGTAAGGCCTTGAGGCCCTCGATGTCATTGTTTGTGACTTTGGAAAAAATTTCCTTTTGCAAATCCGTCATTGCATCCGAAGTGCTGGGCGCCATTTTCGTATCTGTATTCGGTGTCGGAATCAGACGAATTCGAGTATCGAATTTTCTCGAATGGACACGACGTTAGTCGCACGACACTTTATTTTTGTTGTTTGTAAAGTAAATAAATATTGAACAGTCATGAGATTCGTTTATTAACGTTTAAAATTTTTACAGAAATTGTTTTTATTTTAACTTTATACTTTCACCCTGTTCACAGTAAGGTTAGTTAAAACTTGATTTGATTTGAGACGCGCTTTGAAACTCTGTCGAGAAAGAACTGAATGGAACTGAAAAAGAATAAAGTTTTTTCGATATTTAAAGTCTGATTGATCGATTGGGGAGGGTCTGGACAGATTGTAATCAAAATTTACATAATTCGTAAAAAGACCACACAAAGACAAAGAAGAGTAAAGAAAAGATTTATTATGTAAACAAACATACATTTATTGATGATACGTTAGTATCATTTGTTGTAAATTTGAAAGTTTTAAAAGGGAATTGTTTATGTTTTTAAACTTCGCGCGCTATTCAAAAATTTTCACTTTTCCCCCACCATCATTGCACTGCTCATTCATTGGCTGTTGGCAAATGTGTCATGGCGTTCGTCAGTTTTGGGTTTTGGTTCTTGCAGTCCAAAAGTTGGTGTTTGTTTGTTGCAGTCATGAGGAAGGTCGCAAAATGTTTGTAAGTTGAAAAAATAATGCTGGCATTAAAAATTTAAGCATATTTCACAAAAGAAAACAAACCATGTTTACAAAAATACTATTGAGACATTATTGTAATTTGATAATTCATTGCTGTTACATTTGGCAAAATCAAGTCATCAATATTGTTCTTAGACATAAATATCAACAGAATTTTGCAATTTTTATTCGTTTCCTACAATTTTACAAGAGCGAATGCATGTTGTTAGTATTTTTCCATTGTCAACATTTATAATTCATTGTATAGAATGGTCGTGTTGTGATTAGGTTTGCCCGCCAAAATTCTGCATTCTTTCCTCACCCCACCACCCACCACCGCCCTTGGCACTACGCGCGCGGTGTGCCATTGGATCAGTTTCGAATTCTGCAGGCATCGGATGAAATCCTCTTCAACTGTCTTCAACGGCGCCGATTATCTAACTGGATGGAAATTGCAGATCAACATGGAATACGCAGAACGTATTGGTAATCTTATTTCTTATTTGTGTTCGTTAGAAATGAAACGGTAAATGTTGGTATTCCATTGAAAAAGTTAGCGTAATGTTTTGTTTTGTTTTGTTTTGTTTTGCGAATTTCCGTTCAAATTCATCAATGACGAAATAATGTTATGATTGTTCTCATTTTTTAAGTTTTTCATTTTACTCGTTTCGGCATAGGACTCAAAAAGACAATTTTGAGTTGCAAAAATGAGGTTACCGCAAAAATAATAGGAAACAATCGTAATGGAAAAAAATATTCTAACTTTTTTCAAGTTAGTTCTAGTTCTTCCTTTAGCAACGAAGAAGGTTCATCAATAATTAGCACTTCATTTTGAAGTGTCAATACCAGGTATGAAATATAACAATGCTAATTCACTCTGATTAGGTTTTCGTGGTTTTTCTGATAAAAAGCTAATGCTGGTGTATAATGTATGGAATTCAAGCCCAGGACTTGCAGGTTTCAGGCCATGATGACAAAATCCCGCGTTAGTCAACTGTCCGTGAAAAGTAAATTTGTCTATTGTTAGTCATTAAGTTTTTAGTAATGAGTTTTTTAATCTGAGAGAGATTACATATATAGTGTTGTTAAGTTTACGTTTCTTGAAATAAGAGACTGTCTACAAATCATGTCACAAGAAAATCGTAAATTGTTTATCCCTCCCCTCCCCCTTGTCACACATTGTCACACGAGATTGCCCCCTCCCATCGAAAATGATATGACAAATTTCAACCCCCACCCTTCCCTTCCCTTCCCCTTCGCGGCAAGAAAGAATACGCATCAGGATGTGAGAAAAATTAACTCCGATTAGTCTCGGATCAGTCCATTAGTTTTCGAGTTTTTGTAGTATAAACATACAAACGGACATAGATTCATTGTTTATTTATAATATGAGTAGGTCAGGATTCGTAACATAGGATAAGATTATAACATGTCACTTACATTAAAAATTTATAAAATGTATACATTTTGTATACTTGAACATTATTAAAAAAACTTGTATGGAAGCTTCAACAATCTGCTGGAATCATCTCAAGTTAGCATTTACTTACTAGTATTCTTTTTTAGGTTTGAAAAACATGAACAAATAGCAGTGGGGAAACTCGGCAATGATTGACCAGCAGAAAGACATGCTGAAAAGCTAAGGAAGGTGTCAGTTGAAAAACTGATTCTGGTCAAAATACAATTTAAGAAGTCGCCAAAAAAGTGAGTAAAAACTTTGTTTTTGAATCAAAAAACATGTTTACATCATAAATCCATGTTTGTGTGCACCATGTTGTTTCATCATACTGTGATTTACAATATGATGATACAATAAGAATAAACTTAGTTTGTTTCAACAAAACAATTTTCGCATTGCAAAGTACAATTTTGTTTACATTGGGGCATTGCAAAAAAATGTAAACAAATGTTTTATTATTTGAAATCTCTATATTAATTGACTATTGATTTGAAACACGCCAGTGTTTACATTCGTACGGTTTGCGGACAAGTTTATAAATAAAAAAGGTATCTCTCACGAAGCGATTCATGTTAACGCAATTTCTATTGGGAGTTCACGTTGGGAACAAATAATAAAGGGTGGCACAAAGAAGGGGTGGAATGTACCGATTACGTGTCCCCTCCAAGCTGTGACTTTGCCTTCCACTCGCGCTGCTAACACGTATGCCTTGTACATTTTTTATACACTTGCGTTTATACGGTCAATGTGTTTCTGTTTCCACTTACAACGTGACTTGCGCGCGACTCATCTCACCGATCTTTGACTCGTACACGTGGAGAACGCGATGCATCTATCATTCACCCGATTTCTCACCGCAACATTCAGTTTCATCTTCTTTTGCTATTCTAACGGAAGCTCTTGTTTGTTCTAACAATTAAAACTTCAAGTAACATGTAAACATTCATAACGCATTCAAAATTATAACGAAAACAAAAGTAAACAAACGTTTAACGCAACTAAAACAATAAACAACGAGTTGTTTTGTATCTGTTTATTTTGATAACAATTTTTTGTTTTTGATCCTTGATTTGGTAGTTTGATTTGAAATGTAAACAAACAAAATCGTTTCCGATAAGTTTAAATGAACAAAGTTCAGAAACAAATGTTGAATTGGATGAATTCTTAAAAATGTTAAGTCGATGATCGATTTGCATCCGCGACGCCGAACAATCAAGTGTCTTGCAAAGGGACGCAAAAACACTGCTCGTTAATGTGTGTTTATGTGTAAGACTTGTACAGACGAAAGAAACTTTTTGTAACTTGGTTCTCGTTTTTGTAACAAGTTCGCGAGTGTTGCAAATAATTGTTCTACATGGCTGATGTAAAAATAAGGTTCTCTTAATTGGTAAGAATATTGTTGTGCTCTTTATTTTAAGCACTTCACAAGGCAAATGCAATTTTCTCTTTTGCAATTCAATGTTGAAACATATCTGAAAAGAGTAGTAAAGTAATGTTCAAATTGTTTGAAATATTTTTGATTAAAAAATTTGCATTTTTTATCCTTATGGAAAAGTTGTAGTTATTGATTTAAAATAAAACTCAACTTTGAAGATTGGGTTGAAAAGATTGGAGCAAGTTTAATAAGATAAGTGAATCAAACTAAGTTCAATGGAGAAAACAAAACGAGAGTTAAGTTTTTGAAAAATTGAGATAGGGGACAAGAAGAGTTTTGGTGTATTTATGTAGCCCGACGTTGGAAGAAACTTTGTAAGAACAATTTATTACGGATATACGTGTCATTTAGAGAGACTCAGAAGTTATTATGACGTCGACAACTTTATCGGGCTTCGCAGCTCCGCGCTTTGACGGAAACGGAAGACATAAGTAAAAGCACGCGCCTCGCCTCAAGTGTCGAAAAATTTTTGCCCTCCCGACTGAAAACTTTTTCGATTAGCCTCAATCTATTGGCTTTTTGTTCGAAAAAACATCTTCTCCCTCGACCCCGAAGTTTGTAACAAATAATTTTATTTTTTTTTAATAAACTTTCCTTTTGATTAAACGAGAAAAAAATGAAACAACTCAGACGTAACAAAACGAGACGAAACTTTTGGAGCGTTTCATCAAACAACTTTTCCTTATTTCCCAACTGTTTGATTTTGTTATCAGTTGATTATAAAGTTTGCACGATAGTTTTCGTCTCTCTGAGTTAGTTTTAATTAAAATTGGGTTTTATTCGGAGCAACAATATTAATGCAATTTATGTATCAGTTATTGTCATGGAAACAACGAGCAGACTCAAGACCAAATTTCTGTTTGTTTGACTCTTTGCTAGTTTGTGTTGTAAACATTCAAACTTCAACGATTGCAGTGCTGCGTTTGCCGTGTCTCAACCGTAACTCTTACGCCGTCGTAACTTTAACGACAGTTTCAAGAGGAAAGCTTTCGCACTCCAAAACATGTTCGGAGAAAATATGTCTAGCCTGAAATGCTCAACTGTTATAATTGCTGATGATTAATCATTCCCAACAATCACCAACTTCTCTTACAAAACATCCAAACCTCAAATCATGTCCGGTCTCAACTTTTACACCGCTAAATTTGAATATTCGTTCGAACAAACCTTTTCATTTCAACAAAATACTTATATTTCCCAGAAAAATAGTTTTACATCGAAAAGTGTTTTAGTAAAATTAGACATTTGTTTGATTTGACTAAAGTTTACTTTTTGTTTAATGCGTTTAATTGAAAAAATGTATTTGCTGAATTGATTAAAGTAATTTCGATGGCGAAAAAGTAATGAAATAGAATAAAAAGAGTTGTTACTCCAATTTGATTTGTTATGTTTGTTTGTTTTTTAAGTTGTGTAGATGGTAAAAGGTGGGATAACTGGGAATCCACTTGTTACGTAGCCCACAGTGCGGTACAGTCGAGTTTAAACGTCACGGCACCACCCGTTGCCAGGGCAATGAATCGCAGATTGCGAGAGGCCACGTTCGTTTGCGCATCCACCGTGCGTGTGGCTTTGAAACACTCAACTCACACACTTGCCGCGAATCGTCAAATCGTCGCGCTTCGTTTTTATTTTTTCTCCTCTGGCGCGATAAAAATAATCATCAAATGAACAACCTGCCATTGTAAATCCTCGACTACCATCGTTTCATTTCGCAGAACTGCGGTCAATCTCAATCGTTCAATGTTTTTCCACCGAGAATTGACCGAGAACAAACATTTATCTTTCATTTTTTTCAATAATTAAACGATACGATTAAATAATCAATCGTAAATGTAAAAAAAATGTTTCAGGAAATAAAGAAGAAAAAGTAATTTTGAAAATTCACTTTAAATTAATTACAAACTTTTCGCGCGCGTCGATAGTCGTTTTTTTGTGTTCGTTTCTTTGCGTCTGTTTTGACGTTTTTGTTTGTCCCTCGCGCAAACTTGCGCAATTTTTACCTCGGGCTTTTTTTCCCCGTGGAGAATCCGCCGCCGGTTATACGAGATTCGCACAATGCAATTTCCATCCCCGCCGCCGCGGCTGTCTCCTCCTTTTTCTCGCTCCGTTTTCTTTCGGTTTGTCTTCGTTGCACGGCTGCAACTTGTCGGGTCTTTCGTTTCTCTTACAATGCTCAGCGCTTCGTGAATTTATTTACCCGACTTTAACGTGCGCGCGATAAAATACTTATTTTGCAGTCAAATATTTTTCATTCCTGACGAAAAATCGTGTTGGAAAAAAAGAAAGCTGTAAGAAATGAGAATCAAATTGTGAAAGAAATTGAATTGAAAAAAATTGTGTTGTGAAATATGTTCGTATTCTAAGATTGTAAGATAGTTTTTTCGCATTTATTCCAGTAACTAACAGAAAAAGAAAAAAATAAATCGTCGATAATCAAATCGTGAAATTAATTCAAAAGTGTTACATTAAAGTCATTTCATTTAAATTTGAAATTTTGCAATTGCAATACTTAACATTTGCAATAAAAACAGAACTATACTTTGATGTTATTTTTTGCTTGCGTGCAAGTAAACGCTTTTATTTCAAACCTAATTATTCGTTCTCATAAGTTGCATTTACTGCATTTGATATCCGAATTTCATCCAATGCAGTACCTCTTTAATCGTCCGTGATTTATATTATTTTATCCTCCAACGTAACATATAAACGCCAATGTAATTTTTGTTTCCCAATGCGCAATCCCAGTTACAGTTTTCAATTTCGCATTACGTTTGCATTTTGTTTCAGAACAAATCGACTACGTACAGCCTCACAATCCATTACCTTTTTTTTCATGTTTCAATTTGTATTTATTATTTTTACTTTCATGTCATGAAATTCCGGGCATTAAATTGCAACATCATATATTTTAAACAAACAACTACCAACTTTTCCATACTTCAACAGAAAACAAAACTAGCCTACAAACAAAATTTAATAAGCGAAACTGAAAGAATAAAAAAATGCTTTAAATTCAGACAAGTTGCGTAACTAAAGTTAATTCTAAAGCGCTGGGTCGAAAAAAAGTGCAGGGCGAGAGGGGAGAGGGGGGCGAGGGAAAGGTAGGCGAAAGAGTTAAATTGTTTTCATCGCAGGTTCCAAATTATGAGAAGTTGGGGGTCGAATGGGGCAGGAAATTGGTAGTGGGGAGGAGTGGCGAAATAATAGCAGCCGTGAGATGAAAGCGGCGCGCGGCTGGCACGCGCGTGTAGGTGGCGAAGTCTCGCGCGTGTCCCGCGGATGGCAAAGTTTGTGCGAGGGTGGAGAAGCGAGTTCGGCGAGTCCGTCCGACAGTACCCGCTGCGCGGCCGTAGCGGCTGGAGCGACGCTGACTGGGGCTTGCGCGTCGCGCGCTGTCGCACACGTGCCGCGCCACTCTAGTCTGCCTCTCTCACTGTCCGTCTCTCTCGGGGCAAAACTTTTGCAAAAGTTTGGTCGGCGCGTGAAAAGCGCGCGAAAAAATTTTCCGTCCGAGTTTGGAACAACGGGCAAGTGTTTTTGACGACGACGAAACCGAATGAAAATTGGCGCTCTTTTCTCATCAGATTCGGCCGCCGTCAATTTGTCATTCTCCTCGTCTCTCGTTCGCGTCATCCGTCGCAGCTCGCGTTCACGTGCGCTGCTATCGCGCTCTCTCTCTTCACCCCTAGTGAGATATTGATTTCCCTTAGCTGACTCCCACGAGGCCGCCGACGCCGGCAGCGCGATTCTCTCCGCCGGAAAAGGAGCCTCTGCCGATTTACGACGCGCGGGCCTGCGCGCCCATTCTTCGCGCACTACACCGGATCAGCTCTCGCGACCCCCTCCCCCGACCCCCGACCCCCTATTTCCTCCCCGAAACCCCCTTCCAATGAGCAAACTCTCGACGACCTCACGTCCTGCAGCTTTCTTCCGCCGTTTCCTTTTATTTCTTTGTTGCTGTTTCCTCTCGGCTACTCTCAAGCTGGCCGCCGGCGCGACACGCGCGAAACCCCCACGCCGCGCGTGCCAACGACACGCTCTTCGATCCGCGATCGCGAAAAACTTTGTCTGACCGAACCACGACTTATACTACTTGTGACGATTTTCGGAATGGAAGGATTTTTTGATGCGATTGCTTTGACCTCGTGGAAATAATGGATTAGGGGTCGTTAATTAAGTGTCTTAGATTTTCGGGCTTGAGTGTCTTAATGTAAGACGATTGAACAAGTTGTACAACTAATTATAAAGTTATCAAACGGAGAGAATAAAGCGGAAAATGTTTGACTACAATTTTTAATTAGTTTTGTTTGGTGAAGATTTACTTGCGTTTCATTGAAAAGTGTTCTTTGCCAATTAAGCTGGTAATTTGTTTGTTTTTGTTTTACACTTTTAACTTCGGGTTTTGTCAGTTTTGAATTCGTAGAAGTTTGTCATAACGTTCAGATTCGTTTCGATTTATTGCCATTGATAACATTTATTCAATTTTTAACTCTCTGCATCGTTAACAAACATTTTTCTGTCTGTCAAAATAATGTTGATGAAAAAATGTTTCTACGAAGAAACGTTCTTGAAAAGCCAAACAAAAAGTAGTTCAATTTATCAACTTGTACGTCTTGAATTTAAAGTTTTACGACTTATCTTACAAAAGAGAAATGAAAAAAGTTGCCCAAAAGTAATATAAGACGATGAATATATACTTTACCCTTTTTTTAGACTTTGTTTATGAATCCGATTGGCGCAATTGTGACAAATGAGTTCCGGCGTCTATTATGTAAGACGTCACTTCCACTTATCTCTTTTTATCCCTGTCTCTCTCTTTCTTTCATTCCCTCGCTGGCCTCAAAGTTTTGATACAGCATAAATGTTTTACGCGGCATGAACTTCTGGTCGAATTGTTTTGTTCGTTCTTATAAATGCGTTACAAAATGTATACTTCATTATTTGCAGTCAGCAGAATCGTAATTGCTTTGTTAACATTGCAGAAACATCCGTAAAAGTAGGATTGCATTATTTCACTCGCTCTCTTCATGAGGCAAATCAGATTTAACATCCGATTTATCCCAACTATGAATTAAAACTGGATACAAATAAAAATTCCTCGCTTTTTGTTCTGTGGCTTTTTAAATATCATTCTTTTTGTGATTATTTTTAGAAGGTTTGATCTCTTTGCTGTAACTCTCAGGAACGATTTCAAATTAGACGACCCGTAAAATCGAATAAAAATTGTTCGCACGCGAGTTAGGTCAGGGTTTTGTGGCGATTGCCTGTCGGAATCACGCCTTTACGATGCTCGTTTAGGCTTTATTTGGTAATGAAAAAAAAACGGTCGAAAAATATTCAATAAAACATTCAACTGTTTGAACAATTTTTTTGAATCAACGATTTGTTTGTGAATTTCAAGTGAAATTCTCTTTTGTTTTCAACTCTTTTATTTTTGAGTAAACATTTGTCAGTGGTGAAGTTTGAACGAAAAAAAAAATAGTCATAAGCGATAAAAAAAGTTCTGGATGGAAATACACATTCTGTGCATAACCGTAACTGAATTAAAAACTAGAACAAACTCGCCGAACTTTGATATGCTTTATTCCGACGAATCATCTCTAAAGTTAATTTGGCAAACAATGTGTATGAGCTTCGCTCTCGTGTTTGTTTCCACAGCGAATCAATATTTTATATAACGACCTTAGAAATCTTCCTACTCAAAAATTGACGATGTTAATGAATTCCCAACAGACTCAAAATACTGTTAATTTTAAACGAACCTTAATTCGCCTTCTCAAAAATATTAAAAAGTTCAAACCCTTTTTCATTTTCAGCGATAAAAATTCCTTGGCAATAATCTCTGATAGGAATTCGTCGCACTGTCCCAGATATCCGATAAACTTATTCAATCAAACTTACAAGACTTTATAATTAAGAGATAAAAAGTGAGGTCCCGGGTCAGGTTACATCCAAAGGTCAGGTATTGGTCTGTAGCACGTCAGCAGGCTCGCTTTTACATATCTGATTATCGGGCGGGTTATTCGGTCGGAATTATATATCTGGCGGGGAAGTTTGCGAAGTGGCGTGTGCATGTCCCCGCCGTGTCGTTTCGCAGCGGCGCTTAGACCGGAGCGGTATTAAAACTTTGCGCAACCGTACCTCATCAATCAAACTTGACGCCAACTTTATAATGCCACATGAATTACACTGAAAACGTCGTCAACTTTGAGTACCTCTTTTGTTAAATTATATCGATTCCTCAAACTTCGACAGTGGCGAGGGCCATACCACTCGACTCCAGTTTTATTCCGACAATAAAGTCAGTGCCTGACGATGAAACTAATGTCATTAACTCTCGTGGCTCTCCACGATCCTCACACGTGCCCAGACCCCAAAAACTTTGTTGCATTTCAAATTAGTTCGCGCGCCAGATTGATTTCCGATTGCTTCAATGCAAATTCCCAACTTTTATCTCTTCTTTCTTTCATTTTTTACCTTTTTGTTTGTCTCCTCCCAACCCTGTCGACGGCGCTTCCCTTCAGAGACAAGACGTATGAATATTTAAATTGCAAGGGAAAACTTTTGCCCGTGCCAACTTTCGAGTGATATAAAATGAAACTTTTGTCCGATTGGATGTAAGTTATGAATTTTGTGGTTCTGAATTGTGGTCAATGAGGAAAAAAAGGGAAGAGAGAGAGAAAAAAGAAGTAATAAGTGACATCGCTAATCAAATAAATAAGAGCTCGCGAGAGTGAAAGCGGAATAATCGTCTTCCGATTCATTAGGGGCGAGATTTGCGAAGGAGTGGGTTTTCGCGAGAGCGCAAAGCGCATGTTCCGATAGTTGGCGCGATAACGCGACCGAGCGAGAGCCCACCGGCCGACAGAGACGCCGCGATAGCCGCGCGAGAGAGACGCAACCAGAGGCACTCAGAGTGCGCGCGAGCGAGAGAACCAAAACTTTGATATTTAGCGAGCGGCATCTCTCGACATAGCTCCTGACGGTTCCGCTCTTGTGTTACAGCGCGCCTTCGATTCAGCGACAACGAAACTTTCTTTTGTACCTATCTATCTAGCCTACCTGTCTGTCGTAGGATGAGGTTTGGATTTTCGTGCAAGTAAGAACTGGCGGATTGCTAAAATGACGACGGGATTGCTGAATTTTGTGCGATGGTGATGTAACAGTGTCTGTGCTAAGGTTCGAGGAGTATGGGTGCACGTGTGCGAGTATAGGTACTACTGTCAAGTGATACGTCTGTATTGATGCTGCAGTAACAAATAGCTTCGCGATCCGGGCGGCAAGATTGGCGTGAGCTAACCAGGTGGGTCAGACTATGCCAGGCCAAAGTAAACCGAGAATTTCAATTAACAGAATTTGAGATGAAGTCGTCGTTTTGTGGATTTGTTTTTAAAGAAAACATCAGTCAGGTTGAAAATGTAGAAACTTTTCTTTTCAAAGCCACCTTTTGTGTCAAAGAAAATGTTTTTTTAATGAGGGATATACTTAACTAACATTTTTTTGATGAACTGAAAAGAGCAACATGCAAATGAAAAAAGTATGGATTTTGTTTCTAACGAGATTATAATTTTCAGTGGGTGGTTTTCTTTATTGCTTTCCACGACTGGTTGTATTGAAGAAGTCGGGAAAGACTGAACGTGTCAAAAGTGTTTTTCTTTCGCGAACAGAAACTAGCTTCGTTTTATCGAAACTGGCCATTTCATTGAAACTTCGATCTGTTTCTGAACATCAATCATATTTCGTTGTTTTTGTTCTGTTTCGGAACGCGAAACTTTGCTCAACTATCGGGCCATTTTTCTCTATATCCATTCTCAACTCGGACCAACGCGTGATTTTTGTTAATGAAACTTGTTGAGAGTTTGTTGTTTGTCGAAACAAAATATCATCGTGTCGTTTTTGTTCCTTTGACTGTAAACTTTTTTATTTTTCTGTTTCAACTTTTTCTGTACGAAAATGCAGAGTTAAAAGTTGAAATGATATTCCAAGCTCCAGATGTAATCAAAAGTTGGTCCCGATAGCGTTTCGCTTTGACGATTGAAATTCATAAGTTTCCGTGATTAAAACTTTTTCTGTCGTGATTATTTCGTCTGTCTCGTCTCACTCTGTTCACTTTTTGTCGCCCTTTCCGAACGATATAAATAATGTTCACCGAAGTAATCGAAAATATTTCAACCGATAGATGCGCTCTATAAGTATTCAACACGCGAAATTGGATATCACACTTTATAAATATCCGCTTACGTAGAAATGTTATCGACTTTCAAAAATCGCGTTGAAAAATTCAGCGATCTGTCCTTGTTTAGGATTTGTAATCATTTATAAAATCATTGATCGACACAATTTGACTACTCTCTCATCTCCTTCATTTCTTGTTTAAATTCATCTTTTCTGATTCATGATAACTTTACGCGAGTGAAATGTTTAACACCAGTTTTGGTACATCTTGCATTATCAACGTATACAACACATCATTGCTTAACCCCACAAGTTTCCAACTTGAAACTTGTAACTACAGCGTTAAGTTAGACGAAAAAAGTTCGGTTCTAAGCAGTTCGAAATTCGTTCAAACTTTGCAAAATTGATCGTCTTATATCTAAATGAGAAATTTCATCAAAATTTAGTTCATTCAGTTTAACGAAACAATAAATTTACAAGTTAAAATGAAATAAGAAAAGTAAATTCATTCATGAGTTGAAAAGAAAAATGCTCAAGTGCAAGTAGGCCAGTTGGTTTTACCAGAGAGATTTTTATAGTCCAATAGTATAACTGAGCTAAGAAGAATCAACTTTTAATTAAACCTTGTGCCAGCTTTTCTTAAAATCGTGATTTCTTTAACAACCTCATCCCACTATCGTTTCGATTTGCAGACTTATCTTTTAAAAGTTGAAACCACCCGGTTAAATTATATTCTGCAAATTCAATGGACGTGAATTATGAATGAAAGACAAATAATATGTAAAACATAATATAAAACAGAAAATTATTTATCACTGACAAAATTGCAAGGGAAATTTGGCTACTGATTTGGCTACAATTGTCTACTTTTGAAACTTCGTAAGTGGCTGTTGTTGGAACTTTGGTTTCTTAGTAAAATGATATCTCTGAGTCTCCTACAAATCGGCGCGCCTGCGTGTGACGCGTATTATCATCCACATCGTTTACCTTCTTCCCGCGCATATTCAGCCTAGAAAAGGTAAACTGCAAGAACGGGGCTAGCAGTTAATCACAGAACCTTTTCTTCCGAGCGTTTTCACTCATTTTTTGGAACTCATTGTTCAAAACCTTAATCACACTATTCTCGTACGTTCAATCGCTAGTTCACAAAAATTTCGATCAATAAATAAACCATCATAACTTGCACTTAAATTCTTAATTAGTTGTTTAAAACTTTTACACAAGAAACTGCAACTTTAATGAGTTGCAGCATTGAACTTACATTGTAAGCTTTTGAATTGTTATCGCGAAAAGAAAATATAAATAGGATTTTAAGTGAGTTTCTTTGAGATGAAATAAGCTGTTCGATACGTATGTAGTTTCTCAACATTTTTGAGATGATTTTGTGATCAAAGTTATACCACGTTAATAATAACGTATTGTTTACTCGCTGTGCAATGTACGTTATTCAATTCAGTATAAAGGAATAGGAAACCTGAAGTAACGTGAATTGCAGTTTGACCTCCTGGTTTTAGGCATTAAATATTCGGACATGGAATGAACAATGTAGTTTTCTTATAACGTGTAATTAACATTCTCTTGTTTGCTTGAATCACAACAAATGTAATATTTGATTCGAACAAAAATATTAGAGCATAAAATTACAATCCATTCAACATTTCAAACATTTTTGTTACGTATAAAAAGATTAAAGAATTTTTATAATGTATAGCTATTATTAATGAAAAATTGTATTTATGATAAGTTATCTTTTATTAATCGGATCTTTCTCGATTGTTCAGCACATTTCCTGTGCAAAATAAACAAGCCAGTTTGTGAAGAAGTTTTAATTAGCTTTCAAACTGGCTGTTCATTTATTTTTTACTAATTTTAAACTCGGCGTTTGAAAAAAAGTTGGCGCTAACTTTTAATTCAGACTATATAAAGCCAACTATTACACCTCAGGTACAACGTCGAGTCGTTTTCAAGAAGATATTCGATACAACATTTCCCCTGTCTTGAAAAGTCGCTATTAAATGCTTTGAATTTTTCAGTTCCATTGATTTCATTTTTTAATTTCACGTTCAATAAAATTTTTGCAAGGCGGTTCTATAAATTTATTCTATTTAACAAAAACTTCAATGAAATCTTACACAAAAGGAAGTTGATTTTTTCCAATGAAAATCAAACTGAGTCGTATCAACAAGTTCGATGGATTATAAAAACAAAAAGAACATTGTAAGCCAACAAACATGGCGGTTGAGAGGCCGTTTCCTATGTAGCCGAGAAAATATGATTTGAGAAGAAAGGGCCAAGTGCATAATCCGTCGATATTAACGGATTCTGCGTCGTGGGTTGCGCGGTCCACGCGCTAGATACTGTTTTCGTATTTTCTCTTGTTCTCTCTCTCTCCTCTCGTTCTCTCTCTTGGCAATAATGAAAACGTACACAGAAAAATTGCCATTGACAAAAGGCTATAGAAAAGTTGATGCAGCAAACTTTTCAACCATGTTGAAATGAGTCGGGGTATCGATAAAGGGAGAGATGGCAAGGTAGAGGAAAGCGGGGTGGCGGGAAGGGTGGACTTGGCGGCGCGCGGTTAAGTCGCCGGGAAACTTTGCTAAAACTGAAAAGTTAATTTTGCCGTGTTAAATTGCTCGCGAGCGCCGGGGCATTAAAGTTGCAAAAGTTGGTACGACTGAGAAATAAAAAAGTATTGTTCGTGTTTCCTTCGATCTGCGTATGAATTCAATACCGGGTTTATTCATTTTTCTTCATCAGTGGCTTTATGATAACAAATTTGCCCATTTGACTTTCAATTTTTCACTTCTGCACAAAAGCTATGACGAGTTTTGAACCCCCGAACGCGAGAGCATTGAACGCAATGAATTAACCAGTTTAGCGTTCTATCGATTTAGCTCTTGCAATTGAAAACGAGCGCGGTCTTAATAATTTGTCTTTCATTTGCGTTTTGTCTCGTTTCCAAAATCTAAATTTGACCGACCGACTTTTTCAGACCGCCGGGTGATCACAATTCCAACTCCAACGTTTGAGCTTAGTGATCTCAATAAAGTCGTAATTTGTAACGTAAATAAAATATTTTGTTTGTTTTCGAA
>JAGTPF010000017.1:0-20001 GCA_020615435.1 Telenomus remus | reverse complement strand
GAACAAGTTGGCAAACGAATTCAATTTGACCTGGA
This sequence comes from Telenomus remus, assembly GCA_020615435.1. NCBI lineage: Eukaryota > Metazoa > Arthropoda > Insecta > Hymenoptera > Scelionidae > Telenomus > Telenomus remus. The sequence goes on along the minus strand of JAGTPF010000017.1, from coordinate 19,966 downwards.
GTCATATAAATAAATAAAAGTGAATCAATAATAATTATCTGTTTCAGCGAAAGTTTGTTGCAAACTGAAAGTAACTTCGAGCACGACTAATAGCTTCCTCCGAGGAAAGCTTTCTAACGAAATTTGCTTTCATTCAGAAACCACGAATCTTTGGCCAAAATAAACGCGCAAACACTCGATCAAATCTTGCTCATGTCTTTATACAAATCGCAGCTGTTGAAGAAAAAAAAAACAGAAAAAAAAAGTTGATAATCACTCAATTTGGTAAGTTTGAGCAAAACTTGCAAGTAGGATAGAAAAAGTGTTCGGTCAGTGTTTGTGCGTTTAGCTGAATAAATTATGCGCCGAATTTGCGAGGGGAGACCAGGGTATGGGTGACACATGGGGCAACATGTCTTACCCCCAACTTTCTTATTAAAAAATACTTGACGTCCTGTTAAATTTCAAACCGTTGAAATTCAATTTCAAAAAAGTGTCACAATTACCTCGGTTGATCCTATAAGAACCGGCAGCAGGTGTATTTGTTGTTGCAGCGTAATAAAAAAAAGTCCAGGGAGCTGGAGAGGAAAAAAAACATTTTTTGCACGACAATTAAGATACAGGGCTGGTCGGGGGCATAGAAGGGACGTGCAGAGGGTGTGGAGGTGCATGCCCCAAAGACAGGCTATTCGCGAAGGAAATAGAGGCGCGCTCTGCATTAGCATCGCAGAATTGCTTGGCGTGCATACGGGGTTGCGCGGAGCTGTACATCCAGGGATCTGTGCTTCCTTCCTCCTCTTCGTATCTCGCACCTAGGAGGCCGTGGTCGCGCGATCCTAGTGGCGAGGGTGCTTCGTGTCGGAGGGGCAGCCGTGCCCGCGAGTCGCAGTCTTACGCGACTTGGGGGTGGACAGTGCGCAGACCCGCCCCCACCTCAAGGACGAGCCGAACTCGGGGCGCTCGCGCATCCCCCACCAAGAACGCTGTCGACTCTCGCCACCCCTGGCCACCCACGACATAGCACAGTAGCTCTCGGGCGCTTCTCTCGCAAGGCCGTTGCGACGTCGCTGTCTCGCTAAATTGTCGGTTTGTGCGCGCGCAATTGCAAACTCGTATCTGACAAAACAACGTGCCAGTTGACAGTCATGTGAAAAACTGACTTCACGTGTGTTCCAGTTGTTCACACTTTACTCGAGGATGCACCAGGCTTAACGACCACCAGTAGGGTGAATAGTGATTCTCTTAAATTCTACACTCACACATACACTTACAGTAACACACATTTTTGTTTCTTTTATTTTTCTTTTTTTTTTGGGAAACAAACCAGGAGAAAGGAAAGGGTTGTTCGCTGTAGATATTGAAATCTGGTTTTTTGGTAGATCCATTAGTTGGCCCTCTAGTCGTGGTTAAGAAGTTTGCTATATTGTATGGTTAGTTCGGTCGGTGTGCTTTTGACGAATGTGTTTCCGTCCCGTGACCCAGTACCAAAAAAGTCCTAAAGGCTGCACAGACGAGCTCTGGAAATTTTCTGTTCCAGGGTGGAACTGACAAGCGTGCCCGGCGGTCAAAATGCGATGGCCCATCTCAAAAAGCGCAAACTGGAGGCAGAGGCCAAGTCCAAGCAGCAGTTGCTAAACTCAAAGAAAAGTGCTTATAACAACCAGCCTGGCGTTGCCCAAGACATGGACACGGCCGACTCGACCGCGAAACGACGCAGAAAATGTATTCGCGACGATGACGCGCGCAAATGCGACGGTGACTTCAATAAGAACATCACGCTGCCGCAGAAGAAGAGGGCGTTCGCGCAAACCAACTCGGACAGTGCCGTGAGAAAGCCCGGCAAGAACAGCGACGAGCCGGAGGACGACGAGACGCTTATCCGCGAGACCGAGGCTGCTCTCAAAAGCCTCTCGGGTAGTTGGCCCGGTTCTCGCGGCTCTATGTACAACCGCACAAATTCCGAAGAAGATCGGTACGAGTCGAATTTTGAAAACCTCTTCGAGGAGAAGAAAGATAACCCGAAACTCTCACCTTCTTCGATCTCAACTTCTTCTACCACCAGCAACGACACCGGTTGCTCCCTTAAGGACGTTATAACTCTTCGAGGCCAGCAGGATCGACGGAACTCCTCGCTGAATAACAAACATCCTTTGAATAAAAACAGAAAGGATAACAATTACGAGAATCTGGAGAACGATTGCAGCAACCACATGAACCTGGACAAGCACCGGGCGACGGCTGGAAGGACGAAACTGAGACCCCAGGAGGACCCCAGGAACGAGAGATATTCTCGGTACCAACAGCCGGACTTCAACGAACTTGTTGACGAGTCATCGAACGAACTAGAAATTGACATGTCCGAACCAGCGACAGACAAGGAGGAAAAAGGTGAGCGAGACAAAGATCGGGTTGCGAAAAACAGTGCCTCCCCGAATAACCTGCGCATGTATACGAATTATCAGAGACAATACAATAGTGAATCCATCAAAGTCAGTCCGTCCGGCTCGCCTCTCGCCAGTCCCCCGTTCTCCGTCACGTCAGCTTTTAAACCGCCGAACCCGGAGCATTCCAAAGCCAGGATCAATCAGCTCCCTGGGACCATTCCCCCAATCGGGCCTTTTCCAGCAGCAGCTACTTTTGTAGGCTACCCAACACCTGGACCAGTGATGCCCAGACCGGTACTGTCGCCTACGATCGTCGAGGAGAAACACTCGTCCCTCCTGCAGTTGAAATCTCCGAAAGAGGAGATCCAGCGTGAACCCACCAATACGCTCAGCAACAAAAGCCCGTCGGCTGGACTTACTCCCGTCGCGTCACCGGATTCCAAACAGTACACTATCTTACAACCTGCAGGTGTTGGATCCAGGGCAGCAAGTGCGATCCAAGACGTTGCTCGCGAGGGGGTTGTGAGCGTCGCCGCAGTCAGCAACAGTTCGAGTGGTACTGCGTCTGCCAATACTCCAAAAGGGAGTAGTACAAGTCCGAGTACTAATGGACCTTCGAACCCAACAAGTACCAACGATAGTGGTACTTTACCGAACAACACGAGTACCAGCAGTTCGGCGGTGGACGACAGTGGGTCCGCGAACGCGCCGCAGGACTCGATCAAGATGACCGAAAGGCCTTCGTTCGAGGGGAACAGGCCCCCTTTGTCTATGTCACCCTCTAGCATTGGCAGGGGTAAGTAACTGTTCCAGTTTTCCTTGCAGATTTGCTTCTGTAATACTGAATGAAAGCAATCAACGGGAGAATTTATTCGTAATCGATAAAAAAAACAGACCATTGGGAATGTGAATTTGCATTATTGATTATCTTGTGTTTGTTTGTTTTTATTGTTTCTTTCCCCTTTTTCCTTTCTTTTTCTTTGGTGTCTCTTTTTTTAGCTTTTTTGTTCGTTGGATGATTACAACTCGCGTTTGGTCAGGTACAGTTTGATAGACAGTTGCGGGTTAGACCCTGTGTTCATCCTCTGGCCATTGCCCTCTTGTAAATTACAACCGTCGAAGACGTGTCATTTTGAGGCGACGCGTCTTAACGGTTTTGGACTCGTGTCTTCTTCAATTATTCATCTGACCGCAGCGCACTGTCGTGCGCGGTCGTGTAATCGCACAGTGGACGATTCGCAACGTCCAAGGTTCAGTGCTTTTTTTTCGTTGCGCTATAGTCAAGCAAGAAAGCCGGGCTGTGCTTCTTGCGAGTGGTCTTAATTAATCTTCGGCATTCATAGCGTTACTGCCACGAGGACTGTTAGAGTTTCGCGTGTGCTGAGCAGTAACGCACACGCGTAAGAAGTTTCGTTCAAACATTGATGAGCGCAGTAGGGTTGCCCTTCGTGCGCTGCGAGAAGGGGACAAAAGGCATTTTCGGCCCTCGCACTCTCCGGCGCTGTCTCGAAGAGTTAGGGGAGAGTTAGGCCAGGAAAATCAATAATTACAAAGCGAGGGGCGATGACTCAAATGCTCAAATCAAGGTCCCGACAAGACCGAGTTATTTCGCCATGTCCGACCGATCGCTGAAACACGCGCGACTCTTCGCCGATCCCTATCGAGATCTTAGAAACGCTTAGCCCATAAATTCGACGTTCTAATAGGATAAATGGGAGACGGAGTAGCGAGGCTTGATGACAGCCGGGCGGGCGACAGGTGGAATTTGAAGTGCGTTCAATGGTCGTGCAAGAGCTCTGACACGACGTGTCTACTCGGGCCAAATTTCGGCTTGATACCGCGCCGTCATACGTATAAGCCGCAGCTGTCAGCGACTCGAAACGTGACTAGCATGCTGCCAACCGTGTCACCTTATTACCACCCCGAACCGCTGCCTCTCCTCATTATCCCTTTAGCGTTTTGTCTGCCGGAGGGGCGCTTTCAAAAATTCAATCTCCGCCAATCCCTTTAGTCCCTGCGAAACGATTGCGTGTCGTCTTTTCTCGAATCACTGCGGCCCACAAACGTCAAAATACAAAATCAACATAATCGTGCGCATTTTCTTTGGAACAGTTTTCGGTTGACACTTGCACGAATTTTTTTTCTTTGTTATTTGAAGATTGGCTGGCAACTTTTCAGGTTTCATTCTGTCGCAGTAAATTAAAACAGACTTTATTAGCACGGGACCATTTGACATATCATGACAACAGGACAAATCGGTGTGAGAAATAAAAAAAAATTGCGGAGAATTCAATTACACCGGTTGGCAAATCGAGCAAAGGGAAAAGAGACAAGCAAAAATGAAATCGAACGGGGCGGGTTCATGTGAAATCGTGTGGGCTCTCGCGTGCGCCGCCCGTTCCACCGATAAGCATGTTGACACGCTATAAAAGCGCTATCGGGAAATCCGGGCGGCCGCAAAAACGCCACCCTTGAAGCCCGAGCCGATGCCGCTAATAAAAAAATAAACTGCCCTGTAACTCAATTTCACGCTCGCCGTCGGAAAGAGAAATCAAATTTATTTTCGCCGCACACACATTCCGACAATTGAAATCATAATCGGAACGCGGGCATGAGAACGAAAATAAAGCAACTACCAACTTTAAATGATGTACACGTAGGCGAAACTTTCTTCTAAGAAACTTGCTTAAGCAACTATACATTTTCTTTAGCTTACTTTTCCGATTTTTTTCATGTCACTTAATTGCTCTATTCAAATTAAACTAGGGTTTTTTAGTCAATTCACTCTTTGGTTTGGTCAAATTGCCATTTTTAGGTCGAATTATTTTTTTAAGGAACTTTTCGAACACTTTTAGAAAATTTTTTTTCATGTTATTACTTTTTTAGAAAAACTGTTTGTTAAAAATAAACAAAACAACAAAAGTATGGCACGCGTCAGGATCGGATGAATAAAACAGTGGCGGTGTTTATGTATACTTGACGCTATCGTCGTGCCCTCACGTGAAATGGCTACAAAATAACACAATTACACACTTGCCTCAACCCTCGCATCCCGTTTTCGCCCGGTTGATCCGCACTCAGTCGGCCGACCTCTTTATTTTTCGTCCTCGTTCTTCCGCGTTCTTGGCACACGGCATTCGGCCATCTCTATCGCGCTCCCTCAACAAGGCAGAAAAAAAGCGAGGAACGACCCGTAGAGCTCGTTACAAGTCTATTCATACGTGCAGGAGAAAAAAAGAGAGAACTGCCGGCATTCATCCGTCCCGACTGCAAACCAAACTGAATCGTCGAAAACCAACGTTCGATGGCTATTTTATCAAAGTTGATCTGCGCGGCTTCCGTTTTTCCTTCCAGCTAATTTTGCACCGTGAAAAGACGGAGTTAATTAATTTCTAAATTATTCTCACGGCGGCTCTTTTTGATTGTACAAACTTGATGAAAATCAGCGCGTTAAGATAAAAGCCCCCGTGGACTTTGTCGAAGCGATATTTTGTGGATCAAAAATGGCGCTTGTTAAAGTCGTCACGTGTCATAATCCAATTTATCCTTCGGACCCATCGTGTTGAGAATAAACGAAGATAAGAAAACGCGCGCTGATGAAGTTTTGCAAAACCACTACGGAGGATTAAGAGCTACGAAGATTAATACGCCAGAAAGTTTTGCCAAAGTGCGGCCTCTTTCCCCTCTCGCGAAGGATTCGGTCATCCCGTAAGCTGACCTCCGGTTATTCATTTCTTAGACACGTGACTTTTCGTTACACGCACTGCCAAACTTCAAAACAGGACGGACGTGATCTGATCAATGCCTCGGAACGTTCGAGTGACATTGATCCAACTTCCATATTGGCCTTCGAAAATCCTAATTCCGACATCAGTTTCAATCAGCTTATTTGACCAGCGAATTAGTTGTCCCGGTTTGTTTATTTTGTTTGATTTTGTGTGATTGTTCCCAATTAGAAAAAATAAAGTCGAAAAACCAACTTGGAGAAAAAAAAATTGTAACGAAAGTTGTTGACACGTTTTTAAATCGTATCTTTCAAGTAAGTCGTAAATCGGCGTTCAAATTGAAATGGAAAAATTTTTAATTAAGATCTTTCATCTCGCTACCTTGAATTCGAGCGACATAAACGAATTGAAGGCAAAAAATAGCAAGCTTGAAACGAGCGCGATAACGTGGCTATTTTGTAATCAAACATGTTTATGCAAATGCGTTATCAGAGTACTGATATGGTGCGTTGGTTTGATTTATTTCAGAAGGCAACAAGTGCCCGACACCTGGCTGCACGGGGCAGGGTCACGTGACCGGGCTCTACTCTCACCACCGCAGGTAAGTAATTGTCAGTAATTAACCCACCGGCCCCACCGCACGTTATGCTCCATGTCGATTAACCACTTGTGTACAAACAGCTGTTTAATTTGTAATATCGACAAGATCGAGAGATATTAAGTCCTGTTTTGTCGATAAGTTTTGCGGAATGTCGAAAAAAGAAGTAGTTCAATTGCAAATTCGCACGAAGAATAGTGAAATAAATATTTGAATCGCGATTAAGGCAAGTGAGGTTTACACTTTCTCTTGTGACAATTAACACTACTGCAACTGTTGACCTTCTTTCACTTCGTGTCTATAGTTCTGTCGTTACGACGTGAGAAAAAAAATGGTCAATGTCTTTTGTTCTGTCGCGATACGTATGACTCATTCAAAGAAAATAAACCCTTTAACTCAATTCGAGATAGAGAATTAGAATTCATGCTATAATAAAAGCAACGAATCGAAGCGTTTAATCGATTTAATCATATTATTAAAAAACGAGCATCAATTTGTTTACAAAGTTGAATGAAAAATGATTTGATTTTTGGTGTAACAAAATAATTCTGTATGATTTCAGTTTATCGGGTTGTCCGCGCAAGGATAAACTAACGCCAGAGAGTAAGTATGATCTCGCTGATTCCACACTTTCCTTCAAGTAGTTCATAGTGCATCTCCTTTTGGCGCGAGCATTCTTTTAGTGAAAGAAAAAACAAGAACTAGGGTCTCGCATAGAATCACAAAACAAGCCTTTGGTAGAGCTCACTTACAGGATCATCGCAAAATTAGACAAACTAAAAATTCACGCTTGCCAGAAAAAGATCATCTCATTGATTGTTTTGTCATAAATGAATTCAAGACTTGCGATTAGCAATTGTGGGAACGATAGCGCAAGCGACGTTTACCGTTGGTGGAAAAGCGAAACCAAAAGATATCACCCGCAGCGAGATGAGTAGCACCCGTTTTCAACGCTCAATGTCTGTTTATTCTTTGTGCTTTAAGTTTTGCGGGGTAGAGAGCTTTATTTATTGCGTTCACGTTTGTTTAATTTTTCATTCTGTTTGTAGTTCATTAGTAGAGAATAATCACCACACTTGACTTGGTTATGTTGCCGTACTACTTTGGAGAACTCGAGACCCCGAGACACAGGCGAAAGCCTGACAAAATGCGCACACGCCAGAGAAGGATCTGCGATTGAGTATAATTTTAATTACGCCACCCAATTATTAATCATCAATTAACAATTACACTTGAAAAACCCTCGCATCTGATCCAGTCAAACTGAATCGTTTTTCTCTCAGACACAAAGAAACGTTTCAAACATTTAACACTGAAAAGACATTAGTTTTTTTGTCTCTTTTGTTTGAATTCAGTTCAATGTGATCAAACAATTGTTTTTCCTCTTTGAATGATGAGATTACAATCGCACTCGAGATTAAGATACGACACACAGAATTGCTCCAATATTTCTATGGATTGATTTTTTTTAGTTCTCTCTCTCTCTCTACCCGCTCGGTTCTTATGAAATTTGGGTTCTATCTTTGTTTGTTTTTGTTTTCTTGTTACTGAGACACGCATCGAGAAAATAGATGCGAGGGTGGTTTCGTTACTAAACATTATACTCAAGGCGCAAAAAATTTGAAATGAATAAGGATATTTGAAGCGCGAGTGTTGTTGCTGTTATACACGAGTTTAATTGTGCTCGCACGTGTCTGGGTTCTCGCAGTTCTGGCGATGCATGAGACTATTTTGAAATGCCCAACGCCTGGTTGCAACGGTCGCGGACATGTCAGCTCAAATCGGAATACTCACAGAAGCTTGTCCGGATGCCCAATAGCTGCGGCTAATAAACAAGCCGCCCGCGAAGCAAGACACAAAGCCCAAGGTAAGGTGGTCCTGTTACCCATCATTTGGAAGACGAAAATTCACAGTTACTCAATAGAAATGGCCCTGTTTCACTTTGTTTCTTAATTAGTCTAATATGATTGTTCAAAATTGTGTAAAGTTTTAACATGTTTTCAAAGATGTTTAAACGGTTTTCGAACTGTGGGTTTTTTCTGTCGAACCATTTTATTGTACATATCAATTTGAAAAAAATGATACAAATGGCTAGATGGATCGAAACAAATAGAAATGGAAACAAAATTGTGTACCCGACAACATCGGACCGGAGAATGTAATCAAAACGTTTCTCAAATACTTTTTCATTTTGCTACGACGAAAAGAGTAATTGATTAAAAAATGCTTTTGTCAGGCTAGATTAAAATCCGATCAATCGTGTCGATATTGATATCTCATATTCACATTCACATCAGATGAAAGAACTGTCAGATATTGTTTTCATAACTGTTACAAATCTAAGGGTAAACAATAAACAATTTGGTGTGCAAAAAAACTTAATGTGCTCTGAATACTCCTTGTATGATAATCTATTTCTATATTTAACGTCTTTATTGATCAAGCAGCCATTTTTATTATTTATTCTCTTGTATAAAGTGCTACGTATTACATCGCTTTGCTCTAGTACTATATGTGTAGTCGTTCTTTCGCAACGTTTTAAAACAGTCGTAGAAAGTAATAACGATGTAAAATGTGATTATACAAAGTACATAATCGAATAATTCGCCCTCTTTTGTTTATTCAAGCGAACAACTCGTATTGCCAACAACTTTCTCTCATACGTCCATTTTTCGTTTATTTGTACATCAACAATGTGTACATATACAAAACATAAAAAAAGAAAAATATTACTCTCTAATCACTTCGCGTAGTTTAAACGAGTGGTTAAAAGTGGGTCTCCAATTCCATCGTTTGTGACAAATGGTCTAGATTAATTATTGCAAACAAAAAATGTATCAAAAGATCAAATGTGCAATGTGCAAAAATTGTAATCAGTCTAATTAATTTTTTTTATTTTGTACTAAATCACACATAACGAAGTGCAATAAAGCAATTTATTCAACCATCGAGCATATGCCCACGTCAGTTACCGCAAAATATAGTCTTTACGCGTGCCTCTCATGAATTGTTTATAAGCACGACGTGTAATGTAACGTTAAAAAAACAATTGAAAATTGATTAATTCCATTCTGTCCTCCTTAATCTAGACTATTAACCAAACGAAAAAAGAAACATGTTGTTTTTAAAAATAAAAAACTGAAATTATCCAAAAACTCATTGACAAAAATCGGAACCGAATGTTCGTATCTCTAACTTGCAATTTTTTTTCTTTCTCAGTGACGGGGATACCCCCGGAGTACATCAGTACAAACCTGCTGCCGCCGTCGATGGAAGGGAAGATTTACCCGCAATACACAAGTCAGCAGGACACAAAACCCGTGATCAGTTCACCGTCGTACGACTACTACTCGAATTCGAAAAGCGGCGTAACGGTGAAACCGCCGAAAACCCCTGAAGATAATCAGCCACGCGTCAAGCTGGTGCCGAAGACGGAAAACGGTTCGACGAGTTGCTGCAACAGCATGTCGTCGAGCAGGCAGACACCGTCGGAGCTGCTGGTGCCAAAGACAGAGGAGTGTCGGGTGTCGCCGCCGCCACCTCCCCTGCCAGTGCGCCAGACTTACGACTCGTATTTGAACCAGGACTCAAACTCTTCGTCGATGTCGTCGATGTCGTCGACGATCCACCACGGTGGCCCGCAACACGCGGGTCACCACGTCTTGCCGATGCAACCCGCCGTGGCTTATCCGATGCCTATGGTGGAGGACACGAGGCTTGCGGGTCACCAGATGGCACAACGTTCAAGCTACGAAATCGCAGCGGCCGCGGCCGCTTCGAACGAAGAACTTTATCATCACCGACCGGAGCATGCTCGAGGGTACATGCACCCGGCTCCGCCGGCGAATATCGCCCGACCTGTGGTCACGTACTCGAACGACATTGGTGCGCCCCGCGGCTACGAGAACGCCGTGACCGCTGCAAATCACAGACCCTACGACCCCGGCGCTAACGCGGCTTATGAGAGGTACGATACTCAGGCGTGCGCACCCCTGCAACCGCAACAGCAACAGTTACACTCGAGGCCGAATATGTATTATCTGGGTCAGACTAATATGACCCCTGAGGACCAGGAACGAGCGTACCACCAGGAGGCTGCGGCTGCACAACAGCACCAAATGGCCATGGCTGCTGCCTCCGCTGCTGGCATGATGAAGACGGAGGACGGTGAGGGATTTGGTTTTTTAATAAATTCTCTTTGAGATTGCAAAATTGGATAATAATTGTGGGGCTGGAATCAGAGATATTCAATTTATAAATGAGCTAAATGCATAGATATGGTATTTTTAGGGAAATTTAAAACTGAGTGTCTCTAATTGAAAGCTCAAATTTGTTCAAAACTTTAATGCGGTGTTTTTTGCAACTGCAACTGAAATTTTTCAAAAGTTGTGGTAAATGTTTTTTTATTCCATTAGTAATCACTAATCAATAATTCATTGCAAATATATTCGTTATGACAATAGTAATACAATTGGAGAATAAGTTTCACAAATTGAAACAATTTGCAACTTATCACTGCTGAAAAAGTCTATTTTTGAGTTCACAAAACAACTATTCGGAAATCAAATTTGCTAATTAATTTTACCTCGGGCTAATTAATATATTGGATATTTGGTAATTATTGACTGTGTAATTTTATGTTTTCGTATAACAAACAGTTTGCAATTTGATATTATTTGAGGTAGTTCAATTATTGAACAAACGTTTATTGAATTGGTTTATTTTTGTCTTACAGTCAAATGTGTAACGGTGGCACAAGTGCAACAGATGCAGAAATCAGGAGGACCACCGACTTCACCCGGAGGCTCAGTTATGGATTTATCTACTTCTAGTGTCACGTCGACAAGTCCACAGGTAATAAAATGAAAAAAAAATATTATGAGTAATAGTTTTTTTAAACAGATGAAACTAAATATCCAATCTTCTAGGCGCCACCATACGGTTCAAATAGTCTAAGCCCTCAATACGGAGGAGGGCAAACGGTTGGTGGAAGTCCTCAAGCGGCAGCCAGTCCTCATCTCACTGCTAGTCCTCAAGTACCAAGCCCTCAGGGTCAAACTCTGGATCTCAGTGTTAATAGATTACATAGGTTAGCATCACTTTAATTGCGTTATTGAATTTCTTCAAAAAAAAAAAATACTGTAATGAGAGTTTATTTATTGAAAATTTTGGTTTCTTTCATTAATATTTAAATGAAGGAATGTTTACTATATTCATTACAGTGGAGCGCCGAGTCCGCAGTACTCGACGGCGCATGGAGAAACTGTAGCAGTTGCAGTGGGGCCAGGGTTCACGGCGCCGCGACCTATCGAGGAGCAAACCGAGCCAGTGGACTTCTCCACAGCGAACGAGCCAGTCAATTTCAGCGGAGGTCCTGGAATCAGGCCTGTTCCTGGATTCCCACCTCCCGGGGTGCACGCGACGGCGTACAGTCGAGAAAGCACGCCCGACAGCGGGGGTTCCCACTACATGGAAGCCTACCGAGATCCCACTGGTAAGCCATTACTCTCGATAGATAATGGGAATATTATCTCTGCGCGAGGAACAAAAATGGCTTCGGTATAACATTACCCCATTACCCTCAATCATAAAAGTTTGTCAGATTCCGCAGCGTTGCTGCAAATTCAAAGTTTGATAAATAATAGCTGCTGCAAAAAGAAATGATAAACAATTTTCAATAATAAATTATTTGCACAAACTTTTCAATGTTGGAATAAAAAATACATAAAGTTGAAATGTCGAAATGAAATGTTAAATCCGAAGACCCGATAAATCAAACGGTTAAAAGTTGGCAATCTCTAATTGCGAATTTGTAAAACGTGGAATTGCGTGATACGCAAAGCGAACAAAAATGAAGTCTTGCCTCTCGTCAGAGCGATAAATTTCGTGGAACACGCAGCGTGAAATGAAATATACCTGACGGCGGATATTGTGTTACCAACATCGACGAGCCCCTCGTCACTGTAACAAAAACAGCCGCGTGCGGTTTACCGTGTTGCGGCGAATGAAAAAGACGAGATTAAAAAAGAGAGCGGCAAAGAAAAAAAACCAGCCTGCCGCTTGTGTTTATCTTTATGACTCAACTCTTTTATTCTTTTTTTTTCGTTTTTATCTGCGTGCCTTTGCCGGGGTTACGCGCCTTGTCTTCTATTGTTAATTACCGATATTCCAACGGAGTTAAAACAGTCGACACCGGGGAGCAGTTATTGAAATTGAAACATACGAACGCCACCGTATCGTTACTCGCCCTGCCCTCGTCGCCAATTGTCGGGCGCTTGCATCAACATCGCAATTTTTCGCCAACCGACGCACCGCTCATGTTACAGTTAATTAACCGACTCTCTTGTGTACATTTCTGTGTTGCCATCATTTAAGAGCCAAATTTCGCAGCCATTCAATAAGTCACAAACAACCTCGCAAAAGAAATTCTAAATTAAAATCCAAACTAAAAACACAACCGAATTAAATTTCATCTCCGTTGATTATGGCGCGAGAAATATGAACAATCCTTTGGGTCAAATGAAAGAATCGTTGGCAAACACTAATTATCGTCCACACCTGTTCACCTATCATTCGCACCCAATCTTTGAAACCTAGATTGGCAAAGAGGCAGAGTGTAAGCAACCCTCTCTTCTGGTTTGGTGCTGAGGGTGATCCTTTCATTGACCCGTGACATTTAATCTAACCCGAAGATTGGAAAATGGAGAAACGAAGAATGATTTTGTGTTACAGGCTATGGTCCCATGAGTCCACACCCTGGCTACGGGATGACTGGCGTGCAGCCAGAGTACCCCGGCAACACCTACACGCCCTACCCCACCGCCGGATACAATTGCGCTGGAACTTATCCAGGAGGCCCTGTGACTTCTGGCTATCAGATACCTGCAGGATACTCCCCCGCACCCTGCTACAGTATGCCGCCACCTCAGCACACCATTGGGCCGCTGGAAAAAAATTCATCCAAGGATGACAGGTCGGTGCCCTATGCATTTTTGATTCGCATTAAAATTCAGATGGGAATTGTCCCTCTTTCATTACTCATAAAATTGACTTTTTATTTTTCTGCTTTTGGTTTGTTTGTCTTTAAAAATATTGTTTTAAGATACGCGAGGCAGGCAGAGCTTGCACGAATCGCGCATACCCAGCTCCATTTTGTTAATTAAAGTAATTACTCTTCGTAACGAAAGTGCCAACCTTATTCTAATTGACGTAAAGCTGGGGGTGGTGTGGAGGGTTCGCTGCGAGGGAGGATAAGGTTCGGGAGAGCGGCGGGGTATAATCAGTTGCCACCGCACTGGATTATGGAGCCGGTCGGGGTTAGAAACCCGGAACACCTCGCGAACTATCGCCCTTTCTAACTTCATTCGAACTCGATGGTCTGACCAAAATCAGCGGACCAAAAGCAACCATTCAAAAATCGAGAGAGAAATCTAAGTCGAGTTGAGCTTTTTTCAGCACGGAAATGAAATTATGGTGTCGATAGAGCCAAGTCTCGTCTGAGTCGATAGCGGATTATTAATGTTTGCGGGCGATGCAACTGGCTGATAAAAGCGACTTCCGTTTCGTAATCACGTTACGATCCGTTGTTTGAACATTCATCAATACTCTGCTCTGCGGCTCATTTTATTTGGCCAAAACTTTTGATAAGATATGCTTAGAGTTTCCGTCGAGTGAAACCTCGCGAAATTTTTGACTCTGAATTATTATTTTGAAAACTATTTTGTGGTTCGCAACGTGTATCAGGTTGGGAAATCTATCTCAATTATGGTGGACGATGAGTCGACGTAGAAATTAGAAAAAGTTTTTTTCATATTTCGTCAGAGAGTCGAGTGACATGATAAAAAACGTGATGTTTGGTTTGAAGTCGACGTTTAATCTTGCTGCGTTGGTCATCTGCTAAATTTCCGACCGGGAAGTCAAGAGCGAGGCAGCGGAATAAGTCGCGAACGGTGGTCAGAAGCTTGGATCCCGAGATGGAATTTAGTACGCAGAACATGATTGCACTCAAATCCTCGTGACCGGGGTTCCCGGCAATATCAGGGCCACTCAAGAGTCATTGAGCTTTCTCATAGTCTCGACTGGTTATATCTACGGAAACCTACCCAGGAGCAGTCCTTCGCCTCTCAGATATTTTTTTTTCTTTTTTTCATATGAAACCTCATCTGCCCTGATGAGATACTCTACAAAACGTTTATAAATTGTTCGATACCTAAGAACCTTCGAAATGAGAAAACAAACAGTTTTTTATTAATTTTTGAATACTAAATTTAATTTGTTTCGAAATTAGTTTCGGAGTTTGAATAATTATAGGATATTGAACGGAAGCCTTACATTAATTGCAATTACACGAACGTATTGTACGATTTCAAATTACATTTGATTAAATAAGAGGATGCAAATTTTATGAGTAATGAAAAAGTGTACAATCGATGATAATTAGCCCCGAAATAAGTGTACGGAATGTCTGATTTGACGGAGTGAATATTTGACCAGTTGAAAAGTTGAAATGTAAAACTTAAGATGGGAGAAAGTCGAAGCTTTTGTTGACTGTTGATGTGTGTTCGGTGCAGTATGAATATGCGACGGTCGTTCAATTTCGCCCCTCGGCCTGGCCTTCGTGGTCGCGACGGCAAGGAGCTGATTCAGTGTCCCACGTCTTCCTGTGATGGCATGGGTCATATCTCGGGAAACTACGCTACCCACAGAAGGCAAGACAGCATTCAATTCCGACATTCAAATCCACACTTGCATCATACATTTTATAATACCAAAAAGAACACGACATCGCATATTTTTACTTCCTTTCCTACTTCCTTTTTTTTTAGTTGTCACGCCAGGGAATCCCTTTTAATCTATCATCGTTGAAATTTTAATTTTCTATCCTGTTTTTTTATAAAAACTTTTCGAGCCAAAAATTTGAACATGTTCAAGGGTAAACAGTTATAATCTCAAATCACAAAGGTCAAAAAAGCAATATGTGATTGAAAAAATAGTTTCACTTGCGGTCGGTTTTGGTCCCTTTGTTTCACTGAACGATATTTGTTTGAGGAACACCCCCTCGCAGGGCAAGAAACGGGTATCGACTTGGAGTTGCGAGCTGCGGTTGGAAAACGCGGGATTGCCTTTCAAAGTAAAGTTGGAAAAAAAGAACAACGAGACAATAAAACAGCGCGTTGGTCGGACACAATGTAGTGCTGAAATGCAGCAAGAAAATTTTTGGCACGAATTGTATGACGCGTACGCCCATATGAACACGATACACGCCAAAGTCGTAATTCAGCGTAAAGTGCATTGTTGGATTCATGGCGTAGATGCTTTTTGATTGTTTCATGACACTCCAACACTTGCCTAGAAGACCTCCTTCCTCTATCATATTACATGTGCGGTCCCCTCGCCCTTTCATCATGCAACCCCTCGCCCGAATCCTGTTTCGTTTTCACCTTTGACATTTGTGCCATGTCCTTGTTCTCATTATGTCTCGACTCGTTTCTCTTTTGATTTGACTCGTGATTGCGCTCGTTTTCGGTTCTTCAACAAATTTTTTGTTGGACTGTTTTATAAAACCAACTGTGTAGATGATTTTCATGTTGAATGACTTACGTTTGTCTTGACTTGTCTGTAGACCCGACCCCTACGAAAAGGGATGTCAAAATCGTAAATTCCATAAATGCTAGAATGGAAAATCATGCGAACCGAGCGCCAAATTTCAGCAGCCATCAAAAGTCTCTCCGTCCGATTCTTTTTAATTTCAATTTTTCAAGTTCATTTGAATCACCCAAACACGAATTTGGCGCTCGTTGCTACTTTTGCAAAGTGTCACAACTTTCTAGCTCGTATTAGTTTTCTTGGTTTTTTTGTCAATTTTTTTCCGTTAGATCACAATCCTTATCGCTGTGCCTTGAGTGGGGCAGCCTCGTAGCGAAACTATGAAATAATCTCCGACCATGTCATAGCAGATGCAAACGTTGCGACACGCCGATCGAACGCTATTGTTTTACGGTCGTTGACGAATCGAGTTGCGCACAAATTGGCAATTGGCGAGTTTCACTGGGGTCAGGTGTGAGTGTGTTCCCAGCTACCCCTTCAGTGTTTTTAGATTAAGATACCGAGTCTCTTTCCCAGCGACACGACAATGTCCCATTTCAAGTGATTCGAATGCATGGTAATTGATATCCATCTGTAAGTTACAATTTTAAACAAGACAAAAGAAATAGAAAAGAAATGAAATTAAGAATGGACATTGCAAAAATTAAGAACTGGGTGTGAGAATGGTGATCAGAGATATTGAACGAATGTCCTGACTTTTGTTGTGCAGTTTGTCCGGCTGTCCTCGAGCTGACAGGTCACAGATCCAAGCACACTCGCAGGAACTCAAGTGTCCAACGCCTGGGTGCGATGGTTCGGGCCACGTCACCGGAAATTATTCGTCACATAGAAGCCTATCGGGGTGTCCGAGAGCAAACAAGCCTAAAAGTAAACCTAGGGATGGTCAGGATTCGGAACCACTGAGGTCAGTATCTATTTTACTTTGGAACATAAAACGTAACACTAAACAGTTCATTTTTGAAAGAAAAAAAAACCTCAGCAGTTGTAAACTTAGTAGTGTAGATTTTAATTAAATATTGAAAATTGTTCCGAGCTACAAACTAAAGACTCAAGCTAAAATGCGAATCCATCAGATCCAATTGAAAAGCGATTATTGGAAGGCATCGCGTTTCACAAATGATTCGCAATCGCGAAAACGCAAAGCAAACACGCGCGGCGTATTGCAAAATCTAATGCAAATTCGTGTTCGTTTGTTTAACGTACAAATTTGATATGCCGTGCGATTTCCGCGCGGCTATTTAACTGTATGATTACCAAGCTGAGTCAAACAGGGGAAGAAGCCCCCGACCGCATAATAACCAGAGCGCCTCAGCAAGGACGCTGTTACTAATATCTGCTGCTTTTCGCACGTTTCACGCTCGCTCCGCTTTGACGACGACAGGTGTCCGATCCCAGGCTGTGACGGATCTGGCCACGCGACGGGCAAATTTTTGTCGCACAGAAGGTAAGCGACACACTGTTCTTTCTTTTTTTTTTCCTTTTGTCTTTCATTGTCAACAGATCAAAAGAATTATTCATCTTTATTGATCACACTCAAGTAGATGATTACAGCCATACTCTAGGCTTAATTTTAGGGCCATTCGAACTAACTTTTTCCATTTCGGACGAGATACATTGTAATCAATCCGAATGTACAATCTCTAATTTAGTTACTTAGTTACTACTCTTGTCATACAAAACTTATGATTTTTTTTGTTGTTTGAGAATAAAAGACTGTATATCTAGTGTAACAAACGAGCCACTTAGAGAACGTTCAATTAACCAAAGGAAAACGTAGCGAATGGTGAAACAACTTGTGACCGATGTGTGACAAGGACAAAAAAAGAAGATAATGATGGTATAATATTACAGCGCCTCGGGTTGTCCGATCGCTAATCGCAACAAGATGAGGGTGCTAGAATCAGGCGGGGCGGTGGAGCAGCACAAGGCAGTGGTGGCCGCAGCAACGGCGATGAAATTCGAGGGTGTCAATTGCCCGACTCCCGGCTGCGATGGCATTGGTCACATTAACGGCTCCTTCTCGACTCACAGGTCGCTCTCGGGTTGTCCCATCGCCGGACACGCCGTTAAGAAGCCCAAATTCGAGGACATGTCGACCATGTACAGCAAAGGAATCACTGGTAAGATTAGTTGTTAATTATCTTACACTCGTTCGAGTCATCGACTTCGTGATGGAAACGAAAACTAAAACAAAAAAAAATAGTTGGCAGATCACTTCGAAGCTCGATGACTTTTCGGAAGCACGAAGTAGAATAATTGATTCGGATTTAGTAGAGATCAGAAACGAGTTTGATACAATTTTGCTCTCCCAATAATCGTTCGTCCGACAAGAAAAGCTTAAAATGTTCAAAGTAAAAAAAGGAAGTGAAAAAGTATAATGAGGAGAAGAAAGTTGATATGGTCGGACGAACGAGGTGTTGTGAAGTTGTGACTCTACCACCTACTTTCGTTGCATTTGTTGGACCTATTCCCAACCTTGTGCTATGCCATGCTCTGCTCTTTAGTCTCCATGCAATGATGTGCTGTCATACCAATGAGGTTTGCCTCTCCCTCTTCCTTGTCTGTGTTCTTATTACTTGCCTACGACCCCATACTCAATTTTATTAATTCCAATCTGTTGATCCAAACCGACAGTTATATGAGCACATTGTTATGGATTTACTGTTTCCGATCAGTCTGATCTTTTCATTTTGCTTGAGTTATCAATCATAGAATTTATCAATAAATGAAATTAAACATTATAATAAATACCACTTAGTGAATTTCAATTAACAATTTTATCTAATACATTTTGAAAAATAATTTCGTCAACAAAATAAGTACGTTTTTTCTTTAAAACATTTTTACATGGCATAGTAAATGTGCAATTCAAAAAAGTCATTTTAAAAAAAAAACTGTTATCTTAAAATTTCAACAAAAGTTCGGTTTCTTCCCCGTCAAAAATCATATGCTCGAAATCCCGACCACCTTTAAGTTTTCACGTTGTTTTATCCGTCCCGTGGAAGTAATTCAGGTGTTTGTTTTCGTCGCACTCGAATCAATAGCCTAAAAAACGCGACAAATTCAACACGCAAACACGTTTTGCCGAGCTGCTGAAAATTCAACGCCTGGATTATGAACAGGAATCTTTCCGATCTCTCCCTTCCATCTGACTCCCCTTGTTCGCGTGACGACCAGACCTCTCGTATGCACCAATAACCCAAGGACAATAAGAAAAGAAGAAAAGATATTGACAAAAGCAATTTTTTTCAACCGAGAAATAATCAGTAAATAAAGAAAGAAAAAAGCGTTGTATGAAATAAAAAAAAATCAAGCACCCACAAATCCAGCGCTGAGATGTAATGAAAAATAATCTATTCTGATTTTAATTCTGGGTTCACGATCAGCTCCTTTCCTGTCATTGAGCTTTGAGGAGAACGTTTACTTTTGAAGGTAAGGGACTGACGTACTCGCCACTTGTTTCTATGTGTTTCTTCTTTTTTTTGTTCGGTGTTTACATGCAGATCCTCACATGAGTGTCTTACGAGACGATCCCCGAGCGTTGGCTGTTCAACCGATTTCGGAAGTCGCGCATTAATGACCGGTCAAAAAGAACAGAATTACAATTGCAAAACCAATCGAAAATTTTCAAAGATGCCAACTCTCGGGATCACCCTTCATTCTATCTGGTATGA
>JAGTPF010000016.1:0-20001 GCA_020615435.1 Telenomus remus | reverse complement strand
TGAGTGTCAAAATATCGCTTAAACAAGTAACAATTTAGAGGTAAGTAGTCGAAGTCACTGGCAGAAGTAAAAGCGAAGGCTCGGCGGCCGACGCAGGGCAACTTCTTCTTCAGCATTTTAACGTCATGAATTATGGACGAGCCAGTCATTAGAATCAAGAACGAACGCGAAGAGTATCAGAATTCGTTTTCAATAGTTTCGGTGTATGTGATTTTGAAGATAAAAACCCGTTAGCGTCTATGTGCAAGTGAAAAATAACCTTTTCTGTTCCTTCTTCAACCAATTTTGATATAAAGATTGTGATCACAAATTTATAATGCTGGTAGTCAGAGAAAAAAGAGGGAGTATAAAGTTTGGCCAATGATTGGCGGTGATAAAGTTGAAAAAAGGTGGAAAACCATCGGCAGAAAGTTAAAACGTTTTTGCTTTACGATGTCTAGAGGAAAGACTGTTGGTGCTAAAGTGTAGCGAAAAGATCTTCGCAACCGAGTCGCAGGCAGTTCAATCCCAGCAACATACTATCGCTGTTAATTGGACCAGACCAAGTCCCGCTTTACGACGCAATTGAAACGAATTATCCGAACTGCGTTTCCGGGTCACCTCAGTGGCATTATATTTCGAAAGATAAGTGAACTGCCATCTATCTTCACCTTCCCCAATTTTTGTATTCTTTTTCCAGCCAACATCTCGGGGAAAAAATTGTTCATTATCCCTTTTTACAACTTAGAAAAATTTTATCATTTCTTGGTCTTAAGATTGAACTGAAAAATGATTTTAAAAAATTCAAATTTCGAACAAAATGAAATCCTTTGATGTAAAAAATGTTGAATTGAAAAAGCTAAATGCAAGATCTTCAAAATGAAGTTTGCTAATGAATTTTCTTTCATCTCCCTTGGTAATCAACGTTGCTAAATTGGGATGCTTTCATAATTTGTTCACCTTGAATCATTTTTAAATTTTCGCCTAATATATTTCTCAATTCTCGAGAATGTTTTTCTTTTTTTTTCTAATTCTTGGCTCCACTACTGTGCTCAATTAATGAAACGTTTGTTACAGGTCGAACAAAGTGCAAGGTTAATTTGATAATGTTGGAGTCATAATTTTTCATTAGCCAACACTTGTTCGCAAATATTTCATTGAAGACCTAGTGAAATGGTTCATTTGAGATATGCTGGTTCAGAAGGGTCGTAGTACACATTACCTGGCACGAACAGATACGGAGAGCAAGATTACGAAAAATCGAGAGAGCAAAAGTAATCGAGAAAGAAGTGAACGATAAGAGAGTAAGCAAGGAAGCGAATGGTAAAATAAATCAAAGAGGACTTAGATACTTCATCGTGAAGTGGAATCTGCTGAATTGAGCGTATCAGCCTTTGATTTTCTCGTTTAGTCTACACGGTGCAAAAAAAACATGCTCCTCTTCCTCAAAAGAGGTTTCGCTTCATTTTTTTCTCGCAGACACATACTCGGCTGCCTAAATAGAAGCGCGCAAAAGTGCGAAAGTCGCAAATGTATTGCCCCCGCATACGGCGACAGTTTCAATTCTTTATTCCAGCGTGGTACGTGACTTAATCTGCTGCGCGTTTTTCTTCAGATAAGCTTTTGCAACTTGAAAAAAAAAGAACAGACTGCAGGTCCCATTATATAAGTCGAAATGTCAATGAAAAATACAAATTATGATCGCAACATTTAACCATTTCTTTACCTTTCGAATCGTATACTTTTTCTCGTTACTTTTTGTGATGAGTTTTGTGAGAAATTTTTTTACATGGAGTTATATGTAATTTCACACTAGACACGATTATATAAAAGTTAATTGCACTCATATAAATGTATACGTGAATTTAGGCAGTTGAAATCTGCTCTGTTTCCATGATTTCAACATGAAATTCAGTTAGAGCTTAAAGTGAGAATACATTTTGCATGACTTCGTTAGAAAAGTTATACCCTTCACGCAGAGAACGAATAAAGATGTTAATAACGTAATTTATACAAGTACCAAACGCGATTATCCCGTGACGTGTAATAAGCATCTCCCGGGCGCTAGAAAAGGAGAAGGAACAATTTTCGTTACTTTGTGTCGGGCGAGACAGTGTCGCGGAAAGATAAAAATTACAACGTGCTATTTCGTTGAGCACTCGATAAGAGAATGCAAAGCCCGAACAACGACGGTAACGCCGGTTCATCACGATGAGAGCGTAATCTTGCGGAAGTACTTGTGATAATTGTAAATGGTCCGACGAACCAGAAGGAAGTTCAAAACCATACGAAAATTATATCAATCTCGAAAATTTCACGTTAAAAATAGATCGATCAAATTTGCTCGAGCAATTTCATTTTGGCAGTCATTTTTCTCGTGCAATTTTCAGCGAATGGAAAAAAATGATCAACCGACTCTGTCGTTTGCGACACCTTTCAATACAATATGCTTTTTGCGAAATCCGATGTAACTATGAGGTAATTTGCATTTCCGCCTAGTAATCGCATTTTCGGATTAGTATAATCTGAGTGCGATATATGTTGGCGAAAGATCAATGTTGTATTTCGCGCGATTTTTAGCGACCCTTTTCAAATCAATTCGTAATTGAAAAACAGTGTTCGCCGTCGAACAATTGATCTTGTACTCGCTTAATCCTCGCAACTGTATTGAGCTTTATGAACAACATTGTCGGGTGAAACAAGCGTCCACTCTACTTATATCTTTGATAAACGGTCAGTATTATGAAACTGAACACAGAACAGTACGTCCAAAAAAGACGGACGTACGAAAAAAAAAAGAACGTGAAAAAAGAAAATAAAAACTTTTGAATGTGATATTTTGATAATTATAAATTGATATGAATTGCATGGGACGTGTCGCTAAAAGGAGAGGCTTAAAACAGAAGGGTGACAAATCAATGGCGGATGGTGTGGGGTTGGTAGCGGCATATGAGCGCTGGTTCCTATCTTATCAACGCATTATTCAACGACGGAGGCTGTTCGGGACTCTAACTGCATGCATTTACATAAATCCATAGATCTCTCGTGCTTGCACGATTGCCCTGCCGTGTCTATCCATCTCTGGATGCATGCATACAGCAAATTACAGTGCCCGCAAGCGGAGTTGTGGCTGGCATGACTACTCGCTTGTCTGTCGCTCTTCCTTCGCATGTTCCTTTTCTTCAAAGTCCTGTTATCAAGAACCCGACTGTGACACCGTTTTCATCATCCGCACACCACTTCTGGTAAAACTACAACCCCTGAAAAAGGCAAGACAAAGAGAGCATTTTCAAAACCACAAAAAAATATTCTGAATTTTTTTTTTTCATTTGAAAAGAAAAAAAAACGTTCGCTAGTTGTGTTAATTACAGGACGAATTTCTATTCGATAACATGTTTTTAGCTGGGAAAGACCCTAGCGAGGCAACAGACGCTTTGTAACATTACGCTAGGTCGGCAAATGAGAGTCTGCATAGAATTCGGTTTACAAAATAGCGTAAGCACTCTAGCAGAACACCTAATAAGTAAGAGAAACAAAAGGCATAGGCGAAATGCACAAGGAATGCATGATCCCAAAGAGTGAGTTCGTTAACGAACAAACCCGATAACATGTCGCAAGTTTCGGCGCGCAAATACTGACAATTACGTGCCGGTCTAAATCCCTATAGCTCGCTGTCGTGAATTGCAAGTTAAATTGTAAGAGATTGGGGGATGGTTATAAGGTTTGCATTACATCTTGCAGGCTTCAATGGTCTCATTAATTTTAAGCTCGAGCGTAAGTACATGCACAGTTATTATAAACGCGTTACCCAAAACTCTCGCAAATTTCGACTCTGAATTTAGCAATTAACAGATGATAATTTTTCAAATGTCATTTCGGCGGGATATAATTGTTTTCATTTCGTGGTAACAATGTTGTGGACTTGAAATTGTCTTGTGTACGTTGCATGTATGGGAATCAGTGATAATAGACGTTAGCTATTGGCGAGTATAAGTTTGCGCTTCTCAGGCAGGATTTGCCACGAGGGAAATTACTAGCTGAGACAGTAAGGGCGGCTAGCTTTTGTATCTCGAACTAAGAGATAACTAATAGGGTCTGTTGGGTGTCCACGGCGCTCCTAATCCGTAACGCAAGTCAATTCAACTGAATGTGCACGTTCAATGTTCAATTCGGACGAAATTATTGCTCCCTGTCATTGCACCGAAATGCATTTAAATTATGATTGTGCAAATTATCGTCCGAAATGAATTCTGGTCGATAAATCCTCTTTGAATCAAATTACCTAGTCGTTTGTCTCCAACTACGTAACTTCTTTTAATGAAAATCAAACTTGAAACTCAAACGAGACTTGACAAATTGCATTACCACCTAACGTTGAATCAACTTGATCAACATTGTTTTTTGTTACTTTGTCATTACAGCTGCCGTGAATATTTTATACGAGCTTCTTACGGTGGTGTCGATCGTATCAAAGTTTCAATTTTAAAACGACTCGTAATCC
Organism: Telenomus remus; assembly: GCA_020615435.1. Lineage (NCBI taxonomy): Eukaryota > Metazoa > Arthropoda > Insecta > Hymenoptera > Scelionidae > Telenomus > Telenomus remus. The sequence goes on along the minus strand of JAGTPF010000016.1, from coordinate 15,521 downwards.
TTGTTCTCGTAAGTGATGTTCTTGTAGACCTTGTCTTTGTAAATACTGGTCTTACAGTCATGGGCAACATTTTATATTGATGTCTTCAATAAAATCTTGTCTCATTCCCTTACAGGTATCCAAGAAATGAAAGTTTTTTAGTAGACGAGTGATAAAGTTTTCAAAATGGGATAATCAAAGTTTTATATTAAAATATGAACACGTGGATGATGCTCGTGATTGGTGTTAATGAAATTCTGATGAAACCCACTAATACCTGAACATACAAAAAACGATTCTTAAACAGAATTGTTTTAATCTGTTGTCATCGTTGAAAGAAATAATTTGAAGTTTACACAAGTATGAGTTAGACGTACGCCTGTACTAAAAATATCACTTCAATAATAATACGACATAAATTGAGAGTTATCGAAAAATTCTATGGTACAAGATTATGAATGAACATTGTTATTCATATGTTTAAAAGCATTTATTCAAAGTATAGAAAAAATCAGTTACACAATTTATATTCTTAAAAGATTCCAAATCTTACAAAGTATATAAAAACCGAGAATTTTGCAAGGACGTATCACAGTCCACTGTTTACTAATCATCAACAATGTAAAATTATGAATACATTCTCTACAATGAACATCGTTATTTAAAATCACTTTGCACAGCCATAAGTGATGAATTTTTTTCGTCCTCTGTCGACTCAAGTCTTGTTTAATTATTCAAAAAAGTTGCCTTACGCAACGATTTTCAATTATAATTTTGAATTAATGAGCTAATTCGTTTTTTTTTTTTTTCAATTGAAAAAATATATTGTATCAACTTTCTTGACCACTATGAACGTTGGTAAAAATGTGGACACTAATATATTATCAACGACATTTCCGGTTTACAAAAATAAATACCTTCTTGTTTATTCAAAACCGTCCTATTTTATCGAAATTTATATTTTGAATCCTCTTCGTTGATACTTTTTTTTATACATTCGAACCACAATGTATGCAAGTGATACTGTAAAACTAATTCATCAAATATACACAGCAGTGACAAAATATTAAAACATATTTGATGTTCTCGCTAAAAATACAATCTAAATGTAATGAAAATAAAAAATATTTCATAATATCACACATTCGATTGAGCGCATATTTACAGGAAAATGCAAATATTTTTAACGTAACAGCGACCCCGAAAAAATAATAAGCAAAACTGGATAAAACACCTCGTTTCGTTCAGAATCTTAACGTGTTAATAATAAGTGTGCGTTATTCGATCGTCGGTATTCGTTACTCCATCGGAAAATTGTTGAAATGTTAGACGTCATGCGACGGCATTATGTCAACATTTTTTCCACTGACTTCGAAAAGATCTCAGTCTTTCCAGAAACTTTTATCAATTAAACATCGTACAAGTAGGGATAGCACCATCAGAGAAATAACGACTATACAGCTGATACAAATGACTCCGTATTCTGAAACAAACAATTTTTTTGGCGTTGAATATTACTGATGTCACTTTTTGTACAGGTCTTTTTTTAATTTTCTCTAAAAAAAATAAGCACTCGTTTTTAAAACTCATGATGATTTATGTAGCGTGAAAAACTTTTTTCGAATACTCGTGTCTATTTTTCAACTCTGGAGATACAATTTTTTGCAGCTCATTGACTTTTGATGCATTTTTTCTTTGTATCTTGACTAATACAGTTTAGGAATCTTGATGTCAATTTTTTATCGGATTAGATCAATTTCTTGCTAAATTCATTCAACAACGTGTAATTATAATTGAAACAGAGTTCACTAAATTGGTTTTTTTCTTTAATTTGTCGTCGGTCATTGCAAATTACTGTTTATCTCGACGACTGAGTAGACTGAGGCAAAAAATGTATTTCCATTAGTTTAAACATCATGCAACAATTTTTGTTACTGCCACAACTCTAAGTGCATCATTTATTTATTATTTTGAAAATAATTATTGCATCACTTTTTCATGGTAATTTTTTATCTTCACATTTGGTTCGATTGAAATGAAAAAAAGACAAAAAGTTATTTTTATTTCGATCTCAAGTCTTCTGACAAGTGAGGCATATTGATCGACCCTATTTGATTACCGATATAAATATTCATGACATAAATGTTAAAATGAAGTAACAATATTTCACAAATAAACACTAAAATTTGCATCCTTTTATATTGGCGAACAAAAAATAACAAAAGTTACAATTTCAGACACTTACGCTGGCGTTCTAAATTTACAATCAAAAATGCATCCTTTTTTATCCTGCGCTTTTTGCATTTTCTTCGAACTGAATAAGAACTTTTGCTATATCAATGCGACTGTGTCTCCGGACCACATTTCTCTGCCTGTTTATTATATTTTTCGATCCAAATTTATGCGCAAAAAATGTGAATATTCATGCAAGAATGTGTCGAAAAAAAAACGGATGTTTCTCTGGATGGACCGGTCTATCGCTGCAACCGTTTCGAATTCATTATCAAAAATTTTCATAATATAACATTCTCGTTTAACTTTTTCTTTTCAATTAAGAGTTCGTTCGAAAAAAGGTGCATTTATCTTTATTAATATCTGTCGCCTAATCGATTCTCTAAAGTTAATAATTATAAGCACCGGCGAGCTCGCTGCGTCTACAATATTGTTTCACGCATTATTGAATGCATCATGATTTCATAACAATTTATAAACGACTGTACTTTTGCATAATCGTCGAGCTCTGAAACTTTTACTTACTCCTTGCCGTGCCGGCATTGACCTTGGCACTGTCCTCGGAATACACCGAAGTGGACGACGATCTTATGAGTCGACATGTGTTCAATTTAAACATCGTGTACAAAGCCAAAGGCTGAAAATGGGTCCGACTGTCGCAGCATTGCACGCCTGACGAAAGTACGTGAGACCAAGGCAAACCATTCGCCGGCACGAGCGATTCATAAGACGGTGGGTCGTCGCTGTCTGCCATGATGAGCATTGTTTCGGAGCAAGCCTCACGAGAACTTGAACAATTGCTTACATTTTGTGACTCCTCGTTCCATTCGATTTCTAATTTCGATTCCACGGGCGTCTTTGAAATGATTTCCCTCTCCATTTCTGTGAAATGCAACATTGTGTTTATCCAACGCAACAACTCTAATGTGCGAAAATGCCACTAATTAATCAATCATAACTTCGATAAATTGTTGACTAAAAAAAAATTATCATATCTTATTGATGTTTACATTTACACTTAGACAAAACTCATCCGCGGATGACACGATGGAACAAGACGAAACATTTACTTTCAACTAAAATTATTACGTCAACTTTTATGACAACGTTTTATTTCGTTGTTGGGACACCATTAGAAATTCACTTACGTAAATAATTGCGATTGATACAACCGTACAGATCCACTGACTGCAAATTATATTGACATGAACAATTTTGTTACTGCTTCTCAATCTCATGAAATATTTCAACAAATTTTGAAAAACAAATTTTTAATTAAAAAAAATGAAAATGTATGACATCAAAAAGTTGCTCTGTTTTCATAAAGGGTTTATTTTGCATTTTGTGTTCTCTTTTGATACACGATACAGTGGACAGTAATTTCATAAAATTCGTACCTGAAGAACATGAGAACGCGTACTGATTTTCTCCTCCGGTTTCTTCCTATTACTCAACTGTATCACTATCACTTTTCGCACTTGCGAAATACTTAAATCCGTTGCCAAGGCGTTTGAAGGTGTTTTCAACGCAGAGCGATTCGCACGCCGACTGTACACAGAAACTTATTAATTTGTCGTCGCAGTGCCGATACAAAGAGATGGTCGGACAATGTTTTTTGTCTCCACAGCTCGGTGAGTCGATCGGTAGTCCTGCGCTGCGTACCAAGCGTCGATGAGAAACTGGCGTGAGTTGTGAGTACGTCACGTTCGTGACCTGACTTGCAGGCTGCTGTAAACAGTGGAGACACATTCGAATCGACGGTATTATAGCCGTTACAATAATCAAACGTTAGATGCTCTCGCTGCGGATCGTTCGCATCTCCCTCTTTTCGATGATTCGTCGCTTTTTTTTCACACATCACCAATTAGCATGCTGACATTTTGTCTCTCGACGTGTTTCTTTCAGCAAAAAAGAAAAACGAAAGAAAATAACTCGCATCCTGACGAGAATCAGAATTAAGTGTTTGGCAGATGATAGAAGTAACAAATGATGACAAATTCATTGCTCAGGAATGCAAACTGAACTTACACGTGGTTGGAATAATTTCGAATAACTTCGCATCTAGAATGTTGTTGAATATCGAATATTGACTGTGAATTACGAATTTTTCCAACGGTCTCTCTTTTCGTGTTGTACACAAGTTTACATGTACCTTGGGGATTTTCGTTTTTCTCGTTTTGAAAAGAGCCGAGTTCCGCGAAATTCCGGATTATTGTAACCCCAGCGAGACGACCGATGCATTAAATTTTGTTAAAATTATTAGCATTGTCAAAAAGGTATATTGCATCACGAAAATTCCGTCGCAAAGTTTTGCGTTGTTGAAACATCATGTCATCACAATGTGTAGTTAGACGTAATGCGTATTTGTTGCGTGGTAGACAATGCTCAGCCGGGCGCGCTTACAATTTACGTACGAAAATCGCTTTACAACAACCAGTTACTGTTTAGTTGTTGAAAAAGTGTCCTCATTTCGAACGCTACGTCTCTTGATGCAACGCAGTAAATTATTAAAAGTAACGGCCAGACTGTAACGCTCTCTGCTATTGCAGCTGCATTGTTATCCAAAAATGAATGGACTTTTGAATTACTCAACCTGCTCGAGTTTCTGACTCGCTCGGTACAGTTGACTTGTAACAATTTGGGCTGATAAGGTAATGCGCTGTCGCGTCTACTTGGGTCGTGTTATATTCCGTCACGTTTCAATAAATACCAGGATGATTGAATTGCCAATATAAAATGGCTAAAAAGTTGCCCGACGGGTCTGCAAACGATTTATCGAGCAGTTTTATGGCCCCCATTTTGTTTGGTTTTGCCGAGTAATGCTATCAGATTATATAATTTCATGCAACGCATTTCATCAAATATCATATCCTTATTCCCTCTGGTAAGAACGGAACGGCAACATTTAGATTACATTTACACGCGATTCTGTGTGTCTTGAAGACTACTTGCGCTGCGCCGAACACCATGTAAATTAGTCGCACTCTAATCCAAAATATGCATGACGTCTCGATGTACCATCACAGCTGGAAACCATACTTGCATTGTAATCTTCTACTAAAGTTCAGGAACATTCTGCGGTTGATTGCTGCTAATTTAGATGCATGAATTTACGTTCCGCCAACTGACAAAAAATACACCCCCCGAAACGTATTATTCGTGATATCACGTACATATTAATTAAACGTCTGATAATTCATTTTGCCTCCGGTTGCATTTGAAATGCGTTATAATACGCGTGATAAAATATATTTTACTTTGCATAACATTACACCGTGATTTACTACCCTTGTTAAAGTCTTTACAATGCGAAATTCAGAACTTTTCTTTTTCGGCGAAAAAGTTTTGTCAAATAGAAAAAAAAAGAATATTGTGTTATTTAAAAATCATCGCGTTTAACTTTTAACTCGAGCTATCGATATTGAATTCGTCTTTAATTATAAACTACTGCTCGTTTTCTATGTCAACTTTAAACTAACGTAACTCTAAGGTTTAAATTTGGTAGTAGAAAAAAAAGTTACTTCAAGGATACTTGTTGGAATTCGAACGTTGACAGCTTGATTTTAAACGTACATACGCAACTGACTCTCGTTTGTCTTGACAGCTAACCTTTAGATAGCAGTTGACGTGCAGCGAGCGTGCGAGTGACATTATCTTGTATTTGAATACAACATTTAACATTCGAATCTCACCAAGCAAGCTTAAAAAAAACTTTTTCAAAACATCTAAATTTCAGCGAACTCAAAGTAAGTTACTACGATTTAGTAACGGTTAACTTTAATGTTATTTAAAAAAGGTAACGTTCCTGTGTTTCACGAGAGTGCGATCGCTAAATCGTACTAGTTTAAAGAGAGCAAACTGAGTAACTCTGGATGTGCACGCTTTGATTACCAGCAGTTCGTGTAGACTTTTTATTTCTCGTTGCAATTTATTTGTTGATTTAATTTTCGATTCAAATAACAACGAGATCAATATTTCGATTGTACTGTTGCTGCTGCATTTTTGGGCTTATTTTCACGAAGGGATTAAATCCATCAATATTTCAGTTATTCACACGCATTAGATAATTGCACTTCATCGGAATTGCTCTTGCAGCGTTGCTCGCTGGAAAAAGGTATACCGTCAGCCAAACGTAACCGAATGCGCGATAAATTCAGGCCGCAAATCAACGACTGCGCTTGACCAGCAATCAGCGATACTGTCGATCAATCATTAGCGTAGTCATTAATTAAAAGGGGAACGCGCGGGAATGAACCGGCAATGAACACTTGACCGTTCCAGAACACGGCTAGCCATCATCTACTTTGAAGGACGTTCCACCTGGGAATCAAATCGACGAATTATGTATGCATATTGTCTAGCGAACAAATTTTGGCAACAATTCAATTAACGCGCTGTAAAACGCACTGACACTGAAAGCGCGCTTGTCGAAAGCAGAGCTCGCGAATTTCATCGTGTTTGTACTTTTTGCATCTGCTTTGATGTCATTATCACGACGGCTCCACACATTTCGCCGCGCAGCCCCGCTATGCAAAAGGCGCTGTAACACAAGAACTACCAAGATTCCCTCGCAATTGTACAAGTTTATTCTGTTCAAATAGGGATCTTAATTTTCTGTACATTTCAAGTCAAAGAATTAATTTGTCTTGCAATTGTAATACCGACGGAGCAAGAGGAACAATTTGCCGTTGCTCTTTTTTTTCGAGTTTAAGAAATTGGCAAAATGTACTTCTCCAAAAAAAAGTCCAATTAAATATTCATTGTGTCTGAAGTTGTAATGAAAAAAAAGGTATACCATTGCAAAAACAAAGTAGACAAATGACTAATTTTTTGTTCGCAATTCGTAGAAGGGTGGAAACGTATTTTTCAATTGGTGGCTGTCGTAGAAGTCAGGAAGATCGAGCGAGGCACGCATAAATGGAGAAATAGTGAGAAATAAAGGTAAATACGCATGAAAATACTTGCGAAGACATGCGCAAGTGTCTCGTAAAAGCGAGTTCGGCATCGCTTTCGATATTTCACGCTCGAATCAAGCGCATGTTCCGCCGTTTGGATATCTCCGTGCGACGAATATCACTGCCGAGTCTCTTTTTTGATGATTGTGAAATATTTACGCCTTGGAGAAGGGCTTTTTCGCGTGCGAAGCTCGATCGCTCTCGCAGCCGAATATTCAAAAGTAGCGCTCCTACGACGCCAGGATTATTAATCCTGATTTTCGTGTATGACGTATACGCGAGCGCCGAATGATGCATGGCGCAAGAATTGGGTTGTATGATTTTGCATGTTTTGGATTATTAGGGTCTTTCATTCTCACGTGCTTGTTCGCGTACAAAATGCACTTAATCCTGATTATGATAGGTAGTCTGTCGATTCGATACTTTCACTCCCGTTGTTTTTCCTAGTTTCGCGAGCCGCTGTACAAAGTATCATATTTTTCATCCATCTAGATGACTATCTTTTTTTACACGTATCGATACTCAAAGAAAAACAGATGGATGAAAAGCGAAAAAACGAAATTTCATCGTGCAACGTTCGACGGAAAATTTATAAGTCGACTTTTCGACTTTTTCTGATGAAAACGTTTCGTGCATTTTCTAGTTTGTTTGCGAAATTTTATACTCATGAGAAATATATGGCTGAGGTGTGAAACTTATTTTTAAACTGAAAATGCGGTAGGGAATACGATTTTTTACACCGTGGCGCAGAGGACGGATGCAATGAATCTTTGGCTGCAAGATCAGAACTTCGCAAGAGGGACGATCAATGTCGATTGAGTTGATACCAACGGGAAAATCATGTTCGACGACCAGAAAGCGTTACGCTAGTATTAACGCCTGTAGACCAGTGGCCGAGTTGTTAATTGATCAAATTACAAAGCGGGATTGGCACACGATCGGAATCAAAATTGCAGGCTAGTCAGTTCACATTTTGGGTGAGCTCATTTGACGTGGCTGACATTAAAATATGTATATATGAGATTATTATGCTAATGCACTTGCGATGAAAAAGTAACTTCCACTTTTTTGTCCCATTTTTCTGAACATACTTCTCGACCAAGTACGACAAATGACAAAAAAAGGTTGTCGAAGTTGCAAAGCTATATCGGAAATGTTCAAACTCTTTTCTTTCGTTTTCAAATCAGTTTTATTGACGCAAGTTTATTTTCGACCTTTTTGTTTAAACGTTCGTTATGTTAACTAATGTGTGTTACACCTTGTAGCATGAATTAGCAAACATGGATATAGAAATCGAACGCAGCTCATTCATTTTGCAACGATGCCACATTGACTCGTTTCAGTCGCATAACTTGCACGACACCGCTGAAGTATATCTATTTGAGTAAAGGGTCATTACATGAATCGTGCATATCATTTACGATTCGGTCCGGCAGCGCGTTGCGCGTGCACCACCGCAAGTGATCAATTTTGTGTTGTCAAATTAATTCAATTTTGTTGAAAATTCGTCGGATACTTTGAATAGCGTGCATTAGGGCCAATGAATCCGGCGGAATCAAATGTTTGAATATTTCAAATATTTATGTCCGTTTTACACGAGAGGGCCTTTGGGCTTGAAAGCTTCTGAAGAATTCAGCAAGATTGAATTTTATTCGATTTCACAAGATCGACATTTTCGAAGCTTTTGTACAACTTTTGACACGCACAGCTCTCGTTTGCCTGTGACTGTCGCTCGTTGCTCAGACCGAACGACAAACAAGTCCCGAGGCACTGTTCGAATCCCTTGAAACGTTTGCAATACGTCACTGGCTAATTTACTCGATAATCTACAATATTGGCTCGTCTGACGTCCCTCCTGGTCATACATTTTTAATGTAATGTTACACGTCATTCGAATTATGCTATTCAAATGTTCATGACATCCGACTTAACCAGATCATGACTTGTCGGTGTAGCGAAACGGCCGAACAGGAAGCTCGTAAATAGACTAACGACACCGTGTTTTACTTTTCTTTTTGTTCGTTGCAAGATCGGAAGATGAATTTATGTTTCTCACATACTCATACGTAACAAAATGCTTCACATAATATGCGCGACTCACTACTGATTAGTTTTACCTTCACAGACGTAAAATACTTTCTCCTGTTAACTCTTTCAGGAAACGAGATATGAAGCACGTACAAAGTAAGCGGACATTTATCTAATTCATCTACAAAAAGTTAGAACAAAATGTGTTAACATTAATAAGAAATTTTAATATTTTTCATTCAGCGAAATTGACAGTTGAATGAAATAAAAAGTTAAAAAGCCATAAACGAAATTTTAAGTTAAAATTTGCAATTTCGGTCATTATACTTTATCCCAGTTGACACTAAGCGAAGACTTTTTTCGACATTTTCCCTTATCCGTGCACATTTTCGTGTGGAAACTTTTAAACCGTGCATTATGTAAGGAAGGACTATGCGGAACTTAAAATTATCGAGAGCGGTGCAATATATATATGCGTATTATCTAAGACCCGCGACACATTTCTATCTTGGCGCACACGTACACGTGGACCAACACACTCGCAACGTGATAAGAGTATAATCTTGGAGAAATCGAAATTGTAGGTTTTCGATGAAACGTCGGACTAGGCCGGACGTGATGTGGATCCGAAAAATATGCGGGCGGTTCACTCTCTTGCCAAGAGAAATAGGATATTCCAAGATAAATGCTTACGTACGTGCTTTAGAAAGGTGCATCTACTGTCTCGACCGCTCGACGCGTTGAGAATTTACAGTGAGGCACCGAATAGAAATAAGCTCGGAAATAAGTAACGGCCGTCACTGCAGTTCTTAAATGACTGTGTGCTTATACAACACATATCCTGTATACATTTTATTTGCCCAGCTCGAATCAAATACTCTATCTCTCGTCTTTCTGGTAAATAAAAAATGAGCAGAACCAGAAATTGAATTGCAATATGAATCTCATGATAATAATTAGCCTCGTGTGCTTCGAACGCTTTTTGGTATGTTGTTGAGAGCTGAGCGCGAATCATATCAAATATCGGCGTTTACCAAGTTAAGTGAAAGTACGTCTCAAATTGCCGTGATAGACGCGAAATGAGTAGTTAAATAACGTCGCATTTCAGTGTGTCCGCGTCTAAAACCTTTGCCACTTTTCTTCGTCACTCTCTCGGCGTGTCGCTTTTGCAAGCTATTTCGACCGTTCGGATCCCACTCGAGCACTTCTTCCGCGCTATCTCCGTCCTTATTTTACGAGTCGTTAGTAATTAAGACGCTCTTAGAACTGAAATAAAGTACAGACGACATGGCACCGTCTCATGTACTTTCATTTATATAGTGTCCTCCCTTGGACATTGAAAAATGAGATTGGATTGCGAAACATTGCAGAATAAAATGCATTTTTTTCATAACAAATTGGCTCCCTGAAGAATAACAATAATACTTGTACGTACCAGGCGTTGTTATTTGTTTAAATTTGTTTCTTGTTTGGTCAATTTTTGTTCATTACAAAGTTGTGCTCAAAATCATAACTTTTGTGCAAAGTCATTATTTTACTTCGCGAAAGTGTGAGAGGTGCAAATAATAGAAAAAAGAAGCAGTTTAGTGAATGGAACTAAATAGACGGAGATTTAATTAAGAATTTTATATTGATTGATCAGGAGAGGAGTCTCAAGGTTTCCACCTCATAGAAAAATAAAGACCGGAGGGAGAAAAGGACCGAGCGATTGGGACTGGCGAGTTTGAAAGTTCGCGAGCTTCCGAAAGGAAACCATTAATCGAAGAACGGCAACGTTGAAACCTCTCATTCGGAGCTTCTACTATTGACTTAGTGAAGTTTAGATTGCCGCGCAGATAAGACGTCACGGAAAACCGCAACGGGCAAACCGCGCGCTTCCAAACCCAATTTTCGACCCAAAACAGCCGTTAATGTTCGCAACATATCGCCACTCAGACATGTCAAACGGAATTCCGACACCTCGATAGCAAGGAAAAAAAATGTCCTTTTCTACCTCTGTTTCTGAAATCCGGATTATCATGTTTTTTTTTCTAGAAAAAGACTTTTCGCTTGTTTTTCTTCCGCAAATTAGTTTTCTATGGCCGAAAGTTTTCCAATAAAATTCTTTCAATTATCAGCAGCGGAGACGTTGCAGCGCCGAAACAAACAACACTTATCGTCATAATTGAGTTGAAAAGACAATTGAATGAAATTACATTCAGTTTAGTGAGGGTTTGCGAGATGTAAGAAGAACATATAGAGAGTTACGGTTCTTTGACAACAAAGCGCGGAGCGCTCGACCGGGTCCATTGTTCTTCATCGTCGCAGTGGTGCGAATGACTCCCGCGTTTCAATAAAAGCGCCGCTTGATTTCGACATTTTCGTCGCTGCTGCATCGCACAATGGCAGAAGATAAAGTTAGCGCACGAATACAGAATCCGAAGTTACGATGCGTATAATCATTTCTTGTGCATTCCACGGTGTAATTCATCGGTGGTAAAATGCCATATAATTATCATACTCCCTGACTTCATTATTAATCAATCATTCATCAATTTGTTTATTGATAATCATTTTCTTGTTTGTACGTTCATAACTCCCTGTGCTCAATACCTCGGGCATGAATAAAATATCAGATATTCCAACATAGAAAGACAAAGTTCTCCTGAATATTATATAATATATTATATTTCAATATTTTAGTAGAATATTAGTAGAATATTCGTTCAAAAACAAATGTTCAATACCGAAATTATTATGAAATATTAAATTTAATATCAAAATTTGAATATTGTTTACATGAAATACATTAATCATTCGATTATCATTAATCTCTGAAGTTCAAAACAGTCAGTTACCAGATACAAAACAAATCTTTATTCACCTTGATTAGTCTGTTATTGATGTTTGTAATCATCGCTGTTCAGTTTCTCAGCAAGTGCCAGTGAGTGAATAGCTTTAATGGATTAATTAAAAAAAGTGTTTTATAATTAGCAAAAGAGTAGAAAACAATTACTATAATTTTATCAACATCTTCTGAAGTATTAGAAAGTCTAAAATTGACAAGGTAATGGAATTAATTTCTTTCAATATCCTCCAAAATTCATATTTTCTGTTTTTTTAAAAACAATTATAAGCTTCAATATAAAGTACGATAAGAAATTGGAAATTTTGCTAAAGAAAAAATTAAATTCTTTTGAGAAAACCCTGTCTGACGGTCATATAGAAGGTTATAGTTATAAACGAAAGTAACGGCTGGATGTATAAAAATTGATACAAACGAGCGTTTATGTAATGTTATCGCGCAGCCAATCTGCGGCAATTAAGGCATGTGTGATTATGTGACTGTCTCGCATGATACTCGTACGGTAGTTGAGTCGCGTTCGTAAAAGAGTTTCTAGTTCAAGTTCTGTTGTCTTTTCATTGTAAAAAGCTAAACGTTTTCCTTGATAGTGCTCTCGCTTTGATAGTCGACTGTTTAATTACCGTTTCCGTGAAAAAAAAACTCTAGGTAATGACTTTTATTAAAACTAGTACAGCTGAACACGAAGGAAAATAACCTACAGACTGATATCGCTTTATGTAACTTTATTAAAAGTTATATTCATCTAATACGTTTTAATGACATGCGTGAGTGAAATCTACCTCTGTCTTAAACTTCATGATTGCGTTTATATTTTCCTTAAAGACGTTTAATATTTAATATTTAGTTACAGTCTAGAAGCATGTAATGCGTCGATTAGCATCATAATTTATTGATACTATAAAAATTCATAAATGGTTCACGACCGGTCGTTTATGATTAGCAATATTTTAGAGGCATTAAAATTTCAAATAATACTTCACGTTTTACAATCGTGACCTTTAACGTGGCCTCATACTTTCCTTAGCACATCCAAGTTGAAACGGTTGCAAATTTAATGAAATAATTTTTCCGGTTAGAAAGATTGGCTATTGTCGATATCAAAATATCGACAGCCGATTATTGAGATTGATTTATTATTTCTTTTGTAGCATCATGAACCGATGGCGAGGAAAAACCGCTGTTGTGACGGGAGCTGCGTCTGGGATTGGCGCTGCGATAACCCGAGCATTTCTCGCGTCAGGAATTAACGTGGTAGGACTCGATATTCAGTATAAGGAGATAGAATGTGTGAAGCAGGATGACACTTGCGGCACGCTATTTCGCATGCAATGTAACGTAGCGGACAAGAATGAACTGAAAAAAGCTTTTCAATGGGTGGAGGAGCATCTAAATGGCGTGCAAATTCTAGTCAACAATGCCGGTGTCATCGATTACACGAAAATCATAGGTATGTACTTGATTAAAACAACTTTTAATCCTTCAATTTTTCGAAAATATTCTCAGCACGATTTTCTCAAGATTCAATTATTGTTGGCAAAAAAGTTCATTTTTTATAAGAAATGTTTCATAACGTAAATACGTCACAGTTAAGGTAAATAAATCACAAAGTGGATTTGACCAAGAGCAAGAGAGTTGAACCTGTTATTTTGAAAAGTTAATATACAAACCATTAATTTTGGGTTTACAGAAAGCGACGGCGCAGTTTTTGAAAGACTGTTAAGTATTAATGTCCTCGCGATGGCTTTGTGCGTCAACCATGCAGTACAGTCGATGAAAAATAGAAGAACCGAAGGGCATATTATTAATGTTAACAGGTACTAAGTCGGGCTATTTCGAATATTGACATTGCGGCTCTTTTATCACAGTACTTTTTTGCTTTCAAGTCTTTTTCTTTGGCAAATGCATTGTTTCAATAGAAAATTTCTGGGTTACTCCTGGATTCGGTTAAACGTTGAGAATTTACAATGCGAAGCGTAGAAACTGAATAGAAAATAAGAGACAATAGAAGAATACTAATTCAGCGAGCACTGCTGAATCTACAATACATAAAGAATCGTAAAAATTTGTTTTAAATAATTGAATCAAAGCAAAAATATCTTCTTTCATTTTAAAAATGTTTGATATAAAACTGTTCAATTTTTTATTAAAACAGTGTTTTGGGTCACATCATACCGAACCGAACGCTATCAGATGAAAAAGGGTTGAATGGGTTCAACTTATATCCGGCGACCAAACATGCCTCGGTTGCTTTGACACAAACTATCAGAAACGAGCTCAAAGATGCTGATCCAAAAATCCGAGTTACGGTAATCCAAGAACTTTGTTCGGTTATTTTTCATCCGGAAATATAATAACAAATGTTTTGATTTATAACATTTTTAAACTTTGAATTGCAGAGTCTTAGTCCAGGATTAGTTGAGACGGATATCGCTAAACACGAGCCAGCATTGAAAGATTTTGCCAAAAAATTTATTTCCCTCAAGCCTGATGACGTTGCCGATGCAGCAATGTATGCTTTAGGAACTAGACCTGATGTCGAGGTAAAAAAAATTGTTCACTGATACGACTCTTCGGACTTGTTATATTTTTTATTTTTGTAATTTTTTCATTCGTTATTATTAATCGTTCGTTTATCTTTGTTTAATTTCATTTTTAGATTGCAGAACTAACTATCCAAAGGACTGGGGGCGAATAATGAAAATCAATCGACATCTATTAGTTTCTGAAGAATTCCTATAATCATAAGTTTCGAAATCATTAAAGATAGCGAATTTTAGTTACGATTTCCATCTCTGATATTGCGCCAACTCCAGCGATTGGGTTAAATCCGATATAACTTCAGATCATTTCTTAGCATCTGACCTAACATTCTAACAACTCCCTTAAGTAATTCAATCTCATTATCAAACAAGAAGTTATGCCTTAACGTTAAAACTGCATTTATTCCGGAAATTCTGTAGCTTAATTGGCTAATACTTAATCAAACTGGTTGAAAATTAAGGTCGACTAATAAAAACGACAAAAACGTCTGTGAAAACCAAAACAACAGCTTTAGACGTTGTCTCTGCCTTAAGGACATAAATAATTAAAGGTGTTACATCAGAATTTGACAACAAAGAACAGTGAATGCAGCAAATATTTTGCAGAGTGGCACCGAGCAGATAAAAGTGATACGGATACCCGCGTGTTATGGACCGTAAGGTGGTTACGACAACGATGCTTGTTATGTGAGTACGTGCTCGGTGTTTTTAAGTCGGAGACTCTGGATCACACCAATTCGTGCGGTTAAATTTGTAGAACACTCTTTCACGAAATTTTGTCAGGCCTCTTGAGACAAGTTAGTGCTGAGCTGGGTGACAATTTACCGCAGCTTTAATTTTCAGTTTCGAGCTTAATTCAACGTAGTTCATTACCTCCAGGCTTTCGTTACGATATTATTTAAACGTTATTCTAGATAAAATTCAAAATTAATCTTACAATGC
>JAGTPF010000015.1:0-20001 GCA_020615435.1 Telenomus remus | reverse complement strand
TTAATAATTTCCTAGCGATTATAATTGTACTGATCCATAAATTCATAATCTCGTCAAAATTGAAGTAGAATTAAAAGGAGAACGTATTTTTGGACGAGAAAAAATGTTTACTGATAGTTCAGCTCTCATGTTTGATTTTGGATTGAATTTTTGTGTGCGTCTAAGTTCAGTATTATTGAAAGTCTTTCAGATATCAGATGCCGACTAATCTCACAACCGATAAGATAAAAACGGGGATGCAAGTACAAAGCACGGCGTGTTAGGAGTTACAGCTAGCGTTGATTACAACTTTTCTTCTTCACAATCGGTTGTTAATTTGTAACAATGCTTAAATTTCAAAGTTCGATCGTTAACGCGTGGTACTGACCTAAATGAAGAAACACGTTAATTATACATTCTGCCATCATTGCCAAGACGAATAAGTAATGAATAACAATATCAATGATTCTTAAATTAAACAGTCGTCCAAACTCACCACATCATTTAGCTGTATTTTACAGTCTGATTCATCCGTACCGAACAAAGTTTGGTTCACGGCGTGAATACACAACGTTAGATGCAACATGACAACTTTTTATTGGATGAAATTAAAAAAAAAATGAAATAAACAAAAAAATTAATACAATCAACGAAACCACGAGAAATTAAAAAACTGTTTTTACCACCTAGTATAAATAAACCAGATAAAAAGTTGAATCATTGATTACCGATAAAACGAATAAAAAAATTGAGAAGACGCGCAATTTATTTTTTTTTTAGTTACAGTCAACTTGAAGCTGTTTAGCCGATTGAAGTCGGCGGAAGACTAGAGAAAATTCTTGGTGCGTACGAGTCTAACACAAATCGGTTGCAAATTTAGAACCGAAGTGTGCTTTTGATTTTGTAATATCGCTTTTTTCTACCCACTTCTCAGTTGAGGTGGCATCGAACTCAATTCCGACCAAGTTTTCACTTTGAATCTAACCGCGTGTCCATCCATTAGAAACATCGATTGTCATAAGATTAGATAGAGAAAAAAGCGAGTAATCAAATTAGGAGGATCCAATCAATAAATAGGACTTTAAAAATACGCTTGAAGTTCAGTTTGGATTATTTTTACGTTCGCTTTAATTTTAGCCGGCTAGAAATTGGTTTTGCAATGCCTAGTTTATCGACTCCAACAAACGATTAATTCAAACCCCTTTTTTTTCTTTTTTCACTAATTTTCTCTTTTTACCAATTACTTGAACAAATTAAATAATTAATCCACTGATCAAATTATGATAAGTAATTCAATAAATGAAGCAATAAACTGATACTTTATGCTAAATTTAGATCGACTGATTTGAAAATGCATTCAGATGGAAATTGAGTCGATCAATTTTCATTTGTCGCTCACATCTTGTTTGAATTTATTTATTTCTTATATAATCTAAACGATATCAGAATCGGGTTACAGGATCAGTTAATGTGAGAGCTGACGCGCGCACATCTGGCACTGGTAATAAATAAGCGCGCATCAAATGTTTTGGCTCTTATTCTGATGACTTGTTCAATGAAAGATGAAGGGCTGTGCGAGTGTTGACAAAGGGCAGCGACACCTTGACAATCTGAACAACCGAGCGGTCGGATGAATAAAGCTCTCTTTACAATTGCGGATCAATATCGGTCGGACCATTGCGCGACGCCATGCAAGTGTTTCGGCGCTAGTCACATTTTGGCATTTCCGAATGCCCGGATCAGGTGTGCAACACTATCTTTCCTACACCTGAAACCTTTTCAATCCTCCATTTAGTTTCATTCACAGAAAATGTACACTTTTTTTCCTCTAAGTTTTTTAAAAAAATGTGATTTATTTTGTTGTTTTGATTTGTCAAGTTGGACAGATCTGAACATCTTAATATGAAAGGTTGAATTTTATTATTGATCAGGAATGATTGGGGAAGCATGTGAGCTTTTCTTTAATCGCTTAAAGCACGCAGCCATGGCGCGCATTATGACCTACATCCCGTCAACGAAACTCATCACCCTCCTTTGACACGCGCAAAAACTATTCAACGGCATGAATAATAATTGAAGCTCCGCTGGCCGAGCCAATTTTTATGATACCTAAAAGTTCCTGTTCCCCTGTCAGACCGATTTCTGGAACTCAACTTATTTTCAACGCTTTTTTTCGCATCGCGTTTTTCTTATCTATCTCAATATTTTTTTGTTGCTTTTTTAACCCTGGTTTAATTTTCTAAAAAGAAAATAAAATGAAACTTGTACAAATAAAAGCAGATTTTCTGTTCTGTCTCGAATTGTTATTACTCATCGAAGTGTGAAAAAAAGAAGGTAGTGGAAGAGAGAAATGTGAAAGTATAATTTTTTGTTCGATACTTACGGTTCAAAATTGAACGATGCCCCAATGAGTAAGCTAAAACAAGCAAAGAGAGAAACGAGTTAATGATAATCTTTGAGGCGTTGAGAATTGTATAAGTATTGGATGATAAATCGTCAACGTGCGAATAGTTAGAGTAAACAAATGTGCGTAGCGTCTGATTATGAGGCAACGTTGCCTGTTCGGCTCTGAATGAAACTGCAAAAATTACTAACGTGTCCCATTGCTTTGTAATTCCTACAATTAGTGTGCCTCGGGTTTCATAACCAATAGGTAACTATGCAAACTGCCGCCTCTTGTGCTCTCAATGTAATATTTTAACCCGATAAAACGACGCATCTTGTCACGTTGTAATTTTTAATTTCAAACTTCATTTACATTGTTTGACCACGTTCCGTAATCATCAAACAACATTTTTTCACATGCATTTTTCCATCATTTTATATTAAAAATATAAAACAAATAAAGTTTAAAAATGAAATTTCTAACTTCAAATTTCATTTGAAAATAAAAACATTCGATGTTTTATCAGAATATAATTATCTGATACAGTTCAATCAAAATTGATTAATTTTTTGATTTAATTATTGTTTGAACATTGTAATTGGGATTTAATTATCATTAGGCATGCAATTGTCTTTCTGGCATCAAATTAAAAAGTAATTATTTCATCGTTTATTTGCTGAATGAAAAATGCACAGCAAACCAAATCGGCGGATGGGAAGAAAAGATAAAAAAATTAAACCGAAGGAGCAACGAAATTATGATGTATCAAATTTGATAATATTTATGATTTGTCTCGAGAGCACTCGCGCGCGAGTGCCGGAGCACATATTTACGAAACGCGAGAGTGTAAACGCCTACTTTGTGTGTTGCTTATTACATAATCCGGCTTTGCGTACGACTTGCACATGCATAACAGTTCATCATTCACAACCTGATCTTAACTCCTATCACAAAAAAAAACCGTTTTCATTCATACCACCAAAATACAAACCAACAAAATTATTCTAAAATCCAACATTACAAATTTCAGACAAAGTTAAACCATAACATCTTCTTTATTTATTTTGAATGTTAAATAATTTTTTCTTTTATGTTATTGAGAATGAAAATAAACATTAAAATTAAGATTCGAGAGAAAAAAAACTTGACAAAAAAACTTGTGATTGATGTTTATGTTCGTTTGAATTTTTGATTGGCAAAAGTTTTGCTGAAAAAGGAGCGAGAGAAACAGAAAGAGAGAGATGAGGGACAAATAATATATGATGAAAGAACGCTTCGGTGATATCAGAGTTTAAACTTAGACATTACTTAGGCGCTGGTTAGGATCGTTTAGGAATCGCGAGATAAGTACACAGAAGGGTGACGGGTGTCAATTTGAGGCGTGAAAAATCAGTCTTATTGGATTGTCAGACTGAAAGAAGGCGCGTCTAGACGAGATCAAGTTATAACCTCATTGGGAGGGCCGTACATTCTGTAATAAAATGCTCTCGCGCCGTACCTACGATCCTTGAAATAATGCTCCAATATCCTCGATGACCTTGCCAATGACGTGAATTTATTTTTATTCCGTCAACTCGTCGCGGCCGTGTTGTTACTATGACATAACAACGCCCAACAAATAAACTGCGAGAGCCGAATCTGCCGATGACGTCATGTTGATTGACAAGAGGGAAAGACGAGAAAAAGAAGAGAGAGACAGGTTCTTTTTCTGTTGACTTGTGGAATCGGCCGGGTCAAGAGAGAGAAAGAAAGAAGACGCGAGATCTGCAGAGCTTTTGTTTTGCCAACGATTGGGATAACGGGGATGTGGTTGAAAGTGAAAAGAGGACGGGCAAATGGCGGCGAAGAGTGCAAGCTTTCACATTAGCGATTTGGGCAAGTACGCAAGGGAACCCGGTAGGCACGCGCGTCCGCGCCGAGACACACCCCTCGCGGCGCCGATACGTCACTCGGCTATGTTTGGTCGCGGAAACGCACCCGAGACGACAAAGCTAAAAGGGACGAGAGCGAGAGAGACAGAGAGTCAAAGTGCAAAGAAGCAACTTACTGTTTTGTCTCAGAAGCACTGCCTCGTGGCAGCCCAAATTGACAGGAGGCGGCGGCACCCTCGACCCGTTACAAAACTTGACACAATTGGGTGTTCACGAGCACACGTCAACGGCACGCCGCATCATCACAACACACGCAGTCGCGCGACCAAATAAACCGACTCGGCGGCGAGTTCACGTCGTGCACCAAGACTTGGCGCGGCCTGCTAAAGCGCAGCGTCGTCGCTCTCTCGGCTTTGCGGGCTCCGCGGTTTCGTGCGCCTGCGCGGAAGATTCGCCGATTGCACACACTGGCACACACGGCCGCTCGCTCTCACTCCCTCTTTATCTGAAAAAGCGCCCTAGCCGGCCACCGCTCTGCGGAATACGAGGTTACAGTCTGCGTCGATGCGCGGACCCATTGCTCTCTCTCTCTCTCTCTTACCCGTTGTACACATCACACTTTTTAAGCCTTTGCGCAAGCGCCAGTCCCTTTCTTGGCACTGCGAAGCGGTGTTGCCAAACGTTTCATCTCTCTTTCCAAATCAATTTAGCCCTTTTTTGAGACTTGTCTGTCTCACTCTTTCTTTCACTCTCCCCCCTCTACTTCTGACTTCTTTATTGCTTTTCGGATAAGATTTTCTCGTTAAACAAAACGATTAAAGGCGTCTCAACGGCAAGCTTCTTTGTTGTTTTGCAGTTTAAAAATGCATACATTTAAATGAAATTTAAACAGATTTGGTTACGTTCAACTTGTTTTGGTTTTTCAACAAGCTATTTAAGGCTATTTAAACTTAAGTTTGATTTTATTTGAATAAACTTGTTTATAAAAAGACATGAAAACGTTCCATTATTTTACGCATCCATCAACACTTTTCTTTCTGATCAATTTACAAAAAAAAATAGCCGCATTGTTTATTCATGACAAGATAAAAAAAAGAAATAACTCTTTAACATTTGTAATAATTATTGATTTGTGAAAAAAAAGTATATGCAGCAAAGTTGCGGTAAGTGCAAAAATTTGAATTTCCCGCTAGATACAGAAAATGTAGTAGTAATGTTGGCACAACTGAAAACAGGCGCAATCATCGCCGCATTCGCCGCCGCCACGGCCATATTGTATCAGAGTTCAAGCGAGTGATAAAAGACAAACCAGAATTTGTTTTTTTCTTGCTCCAGAATTAAATGTTCAATTTACATGTTGTTCCTTTGGTCTTCGACAAATTGATCTTCCCAACAATCGTCTAAGTGTTTTGTTGTATCCGAGTCTTCATTTATTTCGTGACATCGTCAACGCCTCTTGAGACATTGATACAAGAGGATCTTAGAAGTCAATTACTGCTATCGGCCAAAATTTGTCCGTGAAAAACTCCAGTCATGGCTGCAGCAGCCGCGGCAGCTCTTCTAGATGAGCTTATGGGCAGAAATCGCAACGTTCTTCCCAACGAAAAACCAAAAGAGCTCAACTGGGAAGACCCGGAGGTTAGATTCGTCTTATGTTTTTTTCTCAAACTGTCACTTGTATAAATAAATGAAAATAAATATAATGAATTTTAAAATAATTTAAATTTTGCTTCGGCATATTCTAAAATAGAATAAAAATACAATTGAACGTTTTTCAAATCAAAATTCAAGTTGTTTTCAAACGACAAAAGTGAAGCCTTTTTTAAGGTTATGTTTTGTGAATTGGTATACTTGAAATGTTTGTGTTTATTTATGTCTGAGTTTTTCAACATGTGTTTATTTTTACAGTTCTGCAAATTGTACCTCGTCAAATTCTGTCCACACGACTTGTTTGTAAACACCAGAGCAGACTTAGGAGCATGCTCTAGAGTACACGATGATGAGGCAAGAGATCTTTTTGAGAAAGCTCCTCCCTCATACAGAAAACAGCAGTATGAAGACGAATTTATCCGATTCTGTCAAAGTATGCTGAATGAAGTTGAAAGGAAGATTATCAAAGGAAAACAAAGATTAGCACTGATTGGAAAAACTGAAGCTGTGAGTTGACAAAATCTAATTTATACGAATCAGAAAAAATGTGAACGTTATACAATATAATGAATATTTCATGACCAATGTAAATTTGCAGCCAACGTTAACCCCAGCTCAGACTCAAAGAAACGAAGAGCAGATCGCAATGTTGACAGAAAAAATAAATAAGTTAGTCGAAGAAGCTGAACAAAGTGGCATTCAAGGGAATGTTGAACAAGCTCAGGGACTTATGAGACTTTGTGATCAACTCAAAGAAGAAAGAGAGGCTTTACGTAAATCCAATGATAATAGTCATTATAATCAGGTACTTTTAATTTTGTTAATTATGAGAGTGAAAAAAGATTGTTTTTATTTGAAACTTACTTTTATCCTTATGTTAAATCGTTTCACAGACAGCAGAGCTGGCAGCAGCGCAGGAAAAGCAGATGGAAGTCTGTGATGTTTGTGGTGCATTTCTAATTGTTGGTGATGCACAACAACGGATTGATGATCATTTGATGGGAAAACAACACGTCGGATATGCTCGACTGAAAAGTGCTTTACAAGAAATCTTGGTAATTATTTCCACTTGGTACTTTTTTGCTAAAATTAGAAATTATTTTTAGTGTTTAAACAACAAAAAAAATTTCAGGCCAAACGTGAGAAAGATCGTGATGAGAAAGAGCAGAAACGGGAAGAAGAACGAAGAATAAGAAAAAGTAAAGAGGTTGATCGTAAGAAGATGGACGGGGATCGTGACAGGGATAGAGACCGAAACAGGGAAAGGGAACGCGAAAAGCGTCACAGACGAGAAGAGGAGAAGAGACATGAATCCGGCGGTGGTCATCGGTAAAAAAAATTCTATAAAAAATAACGGTTTAGAAATGTTAACTTGAATATGCTGTTTAAAAAAGCTGTTTTTCTCAGGAATCATCGTAGTAGAAGCAGATCACGAGAACGACATGAAAGGCATAGAGAAGAAGATAATCATCGGAGGCACCAGAGGGAAAAAGGTAATTTATCATTGGATTTGTTTGCCTGTTTCTTGTATTATTATTATTGTATTGTATTATTTTTATTTTTATTCAATTAGGAAATCGTGATGTGAGAAATTCTGGCCACTACAACCGTAGACGACATCGTTCTCGAAGTAGGAGTCGCAAATAACACTTGATTGGTTAGTGAGTGCGAAGAGAATCAGGTATGCACCAAAAATTATGAATTATTAAACGTCACAATAATTGTACGATTTGATTGTCAGGTAAGTCTCATCATAGCTGCTTCATTTTTTTTTGTTTTGAACCTCAATAAAAAAAGACAAATTTCTCAGGAGTTTTGAACAGATGAAGTGCTATAGTTGAATGCTTTTATCTTTCTCGTTTAATTGTTTAATAATTTTTTGTATAAAAACAATGGCAGAGAATACATACAAAAAACAGGTCAGTCGTTATTTCGGGACTTGGAGCAAGTCGGGAGAAGGTATACCCGTTCTTGCTTCAATTTGTAAACGCAAAAGCCCAAACAGTTGATAACGCGTGTAATTAATAATAGTCTAATTTGTGTACGAAAATATGGAAATATGTATACAAGAGTCTCCAGTTTGTTGATATCAAAACGTAATTAGCAATTTTATGGAAGGAACGGAGCCTACTTCCGTAGACCTGCCACGACAGTGCCCTGTGTGACTGTGACTATACACAATCCTAGCTTCTGCTACGCATTCAGAGGTATTTATGTCGGAATGATAATGAAGAGATTGTCTTTTACAATAGGCGACGATGTAAATAAAAGTTGTAATTCTATGAATGTCGACTGACAAACAAGTTTTAATGCTATTTTTGTTTTTTAATATAATACCAATGTTAATGATCTACGATGAAAACAAAATTCCAGTTGGATATTCTTCTGGCCAAATTTGTATCATGCAATTTTAAAGCTGCATGATGAGTCAGGTCCACATGAATGATTTTTTTATACTAACAAAATCTTTTGTTCTATTTCAATACGAGGTCTAGTTTCAGGTTTTTTAAAATAATATTTGTTAGCTTGAAATTTCAAAATTCAGTTTTGGTGAATTGAAATTGTAATTTATTATCAAACTTTTGAGTTTGAATCTAATTTTATACAGTTGAGCTTTTCTGAATGGGAAACTTTCTATTAGGTATCCCTGATAAATATTGTACTCATCTCATCCATCGCCTAAAACATTAATCATTGATTATTCACAGGCTACATAACTTTTGACCGCATACTTTATCTAATTAAGATAAATAGAAAGACCGATACTGTGATAATGATAACGATTGTTTTAAAGAGTTCAAATGGAAAATCACTTTATTGTGAATCTTGTCAACTGAGTGATTGTGTAATTACTTAATTGATTAATTGACATCAAAGTGATTGACAAAGACGAAACATTGAATAATAACAAGAAAAGAACTTCGTCCAATGAATGAACTCATGATTGTTGTTTATTTTCAGAGTACGGTTATAAGAATAAAATGAAATGGAGCGAGGACCGCACGTGCTGAATCGCAGTCCAGAACGATTGAAGCGAAATGAAACAGCTTATTATATTTTTTAAGGTAAACATTTTGCATAATCTTGATACTTAAGTCTTCATATTCGTTGTATGATTCTTGACAAGAATTTGAGCAAAGAAAAGACTTTTCTTTTCGTTTAAACACAGCGATTCGTTGCCGAAATGAATTTTGACAATCTAATTAATCCAGCCGCGAGATTCTTTTTCGTTTGGAAAAAGTGATCGATGTACGTTCCAACTTTGGGACACGTTGAAAGGCTTTCAAAGCTCACTTATCTCAAATGCATTGTAATTTTTGCACAATTGTTACGATTTTAATAAAAGCAGAAGAAATTCAACCGTGCTGTCAATTTATTTGAGCTTCTTGTAATCAGTTCTTTAATTCCTGTGTTTGTGTATTTACAAAGGTACAATGTATTATATTCCTATGTGTTTACTTTGTAGAATAGGCACTTCGAAAAATACTTTCTTAATTAAATCTTGACTTGTAATACTGGTAGTAAAAGATGGATCTTGTTGCTTCAGCTGGACTTGAACACGTTACGCGATGCCAATTTTTCTTGTTATCTGAAATTCAATTTAGATTCTTAGACATTGTAACTAGTCATTGAAAACAAGCTTTATAACAGATAATAAATTCTACCTGTTCGTACAAAGTCCATGCCATGGTAGTCATCAAAGTTCGTCGCAACATTCGAGGAACAATACCTTTTAGGTAACCGCAAAAACCATACTTTCTATAGACCTTAAAAATGGCATCGTATGTGTTCGTAAATTCATTGGGATAAAGTTGCATCTTCGTTTTGACCACGTCTGCTGGTTGAGTGACGATGGATGCGAAAATACCAGCAAGCAGTCCACAACTGAAGTGTTTGTACGGTGGTACTTGTTGATCAGGAGATTCTGCAGATAAATATTTCACGAATAAAAAAAGTCATGTAAGCAACTGATTTGATAACAATTAATGAATGAAAGTCTGTACCTGTACAAACAACTTTTTTAAACTGTGTATAAAACAAAAGATAAATTCCACTGAACGGTGCATCTCTCAACAACGTGGGGACTAATCCACTGGAGAGGCCTCTCACTCCTTCGTTTCTGTAAATTAGTTGCAGCGCTTCCCTCGTACTTGAATACTTATAAACACCACTCTATACATGATAAATTATTTTTATTATTTAAAATTGTTCAATAGGTTTTGCTTTATTTTGGTATGGATACAAAATGTACCTCGTATCTGGTTTTCACAACTGTGATTGGGATGAGCAAAGCTCCAGACATTGCTCGTGCTGTGGCACCTAAAACAAGTGCACGAATCGGAGAAAGGGGTTCTTC
Organism: Telenomus remus; assembly: GCA_020615435.1. Lineage (NCBI taxonomy): Eukaryota > Metazoa > Arthropoda > Insecta > Hymenoptera > Scelionidae > Telenomus > Telenomus remus. Next base: position 9,758 of record JAGTPF010000015.1, on the reverse strand, counting down.
CCATTGTAAAGAATGTTTCAGCCAGTGTAGAGATGAAAAATATAAACCAACGCCTGGCACCACTCTTATGATAGACTGGAAAAAGTTGACTTTAAGTAAATTCAAAATTTTAATTTCAAATTTGAGTGACGATTGAAAAATAATAATTACAGGTGTAATTCCTCTCCAAAGACCAAAAACATTTTCTTGTTGAACAATATTAACGAAAGTACCAGTCATGCCATGTCGTATTCTGAAATGAAAAAAAAAACGAAAAGTTTATAAAAGCAGTTTGATAATTGATGAAAGTATTTTTGTTTCTTAATTAATAAGGTATGACACTTGCCCACAGTTGTTAACTTTGTTTTGAAGTCTAGTTTTGACGAGATCAAGTGGTTGGAAGAGAATAGTAGAAAAAGTGCCAGAAAACGAACCAATCAAAAAGGACTTCAGTAATGGAAACTAAAATCATTCAAAGAACAAAGTTTATAAAACACTTTCGAAACAATGCGTTAAACAATGAGTTAAACAAATGATTGATAAACATGATTATTTTATACACAATTTAATGTTTGAACGATAGTAATATCAGTTTTCAATCGACTAGGTTCTAGAAATGTAATCAATAATTATTATTTTTAAGCTCATGTAGTTATCTACAAGTTGTCTGGAAGTTCACAATATATCTTGCACGAGTTTCCTCACGTGAATCTGTACGAGTATTTTTACACCAAAGTTCAAGCGCGTTTACGATAAATCATTGTTATAGAATAGTGATAAAAAATAATGATCATTAAAAAGCTATTGAATTCACGCGAATACTATTTTTTTTCAGGCTATCGCTAAGTTTGCGGGAGACATTCCTGCTGATGCAATTAAGCTCACGCTGAAAATATTTGTATCGGTGAAGAAAACATCGGATGATCGGATAAACTTTATCTTTGGAAAATACTTGTATTTGTATTTAAGGGGAAATCGGTGGAATTTTTTTAAATTAATTGAAGGGTGCTTTATTCCACGCGAAAGGTTTTTATAAAAGCAAATATCTTTTTTACTTTTCCTTAGATTGACTTTTATGTTACATGAAATGAAATTAAAGACATTCCTCAACTTTCCCAACCCCTTCCAAAAACCCTATGGATTTGCGCGAGTTCTTAATAACACCTCTTACTATTTGATTGGTGCCCTTTTTGCAGCTAACTTCAGAGATGGCCTTTTTATAATTTGAATTGGGAGAAAAGGGAAGGGGGGTGAATGTAGAAATGTTTTGAATTTAAAAAACTACTAAATTTACATTCGTTATGAAAAATAATGATCATTTAGTTTTTTATTGAAATTATATAATAATTATATAATCTGAATCAAAATTTAAATTTGCAAACCAAAATGAACTGTCATTAATTTTTAAAGAATTAAAAAATAAAGTAGAACCAAACTTATTTTTTTCATTCAAAAGTGTCAAAAAGAGAATAAAAAGAATAAATTTTCCATGGAATAATATTAGGCAAAGTTTTGATGGAAGAAATGTTACAATATGATATGAAATAGTTGCAGATATCTAATTCTAAGTTATTATGAACTGTTCTAAAATTATATGATTTAGCACTGTAAAAAGTAACTTACAGATGTAATAGTTTCCATATTATAAAACAGTTTCAATTACTCGACACTTAATAGTTAACACTTGTTACATATAAAAATCACAAAATGAGGCGCGTTATTAAAAGAGTGTTATACGGTTCCCTCCGTTTTAATTGTGCGAACTGATTAGAACGTCAAGAGTGAAATGGATACTTACGTCTTCGTTTATCACAGTTTTTTCACTTTCCGGGTCACGGAAGTAACCCTGCATATCGATACATACTCGTGCTCGTGTTTTGCGATTAAACGGTCAAACGTGAATAAAACGTGACCAACTATGATAATATTGTCTTGCAAACAATTATTCCAATAATTATTCCTCTTCCACAGTAATGTTTTGACATCTAACAAATAAAATGTTTAAAACGTAAACAACAATGTTATGTCGACTTTATACTATTCATAAACAATGGTTGCAAAATAGTCTACGCACACTGTCAATTTTTTCCAACCTTATATAATTGTTTGACTATATGGGTGCACGTAAAATCTTTTCTCAATTAAATTATTCTATACCCTTTTCAAATTGTACTTCGTCTATTTTGCAACAATTTTTGTTCAATATTTGATGGGGCAATAACAGTTTGTTGCAACTTGATGTAGCTTATCACAACGATATTCGGTCAACGAATTTTTCGTACATGGCAACTAAGTTCTTAATCAGCAGGTCACGTCACACGTTGTTACATATTGTATATTTTTGTCGTATCAAGAGGCATGCAAATCGTGGCGTATCTAATATCTAAGTCTAACTCTTTAAATATTGGTACAGGTTAAGTAACCGAGGAAGATGAAAAAACACTTTTTTCGCAAAAAGTATTGACAAATTAACCATTTGAAATTGATCATATTTTTTATTAGACTTTTTGAGGTAAACACAGTTGAATAATTGTTCTATTCTTCTAAAATGTTTATAAAGTATTTTAGTTTTTTTTTACGTTGAGCGTACTCTTAACACGCTCGTTTAATGACTGTCGTTCCGTTTCAATAGGTGCGATAAAAAAAGACACTGGTCACGTTTACGCAATGTATGTCTTCTATAACAAGTGGATTGCTTTCTGAACACATTGTACTGGCAGTTTACACCGCAAGTGAATCTGATATAAACGATTATATCTATATTTATATAAAGGGTGCATATATACATATAGTGTATGTTTCAGTTCTCACTTCGCACCAAAGATGGCCATATGAATTTGATGAATTTGATTTGTTTCAAATAAAAAAAAACTGATAATAAAGAGAAAATACCAAAAAACAACGATGCTTTTTATTTAACAAATGTATTATACAAGTACTTTTTCAAAAATTAACTATTTTATTATATTTTTTTGCGACCTTAAATTGGTTTGTTCAAAAACAATTTGCGCTAATTTGGAGTATGAGGAAAACTTCTAATGTAGATTTGTAATCCATTTTTCATAGTGTTGATGCAATAATGCAATGTAATATTCATACTTGTTTGTGCATCAGAAACAATAAGTTCAAAATGTGAATATGTGTTTGCAAATACAAAAGTTGCAATTTTTTTAATGATAAAAAATAAAGATATTTTGTAAAAATTAACATGAAGGGGTTCGATTAGCTTTACTATCTGATTTCGTAGATTTTTCAATCTCGTATTCGGACGCTAGAACCAATTTTAGCATTATTATTATAAAAGGGTTAATGTGAAATTTTGCAAATTCGCGAAAAAACATGTCAAACATTCCATTTGATTATCAAAAATTTTCCTTGGAAAAACTGACCCTAAAAGTATTTTTACAAATGAGATATTTATTGCATCACCATTTGACAGTCGAACTTACAAAGATCTCTCTTATCTGAAGCATGTCATACATTGTACTATAGACGTTTGACTAAATGAAGAAGTAACAAAGATAAGTTGTATCTCTATTTGCTTATACTTCGGCTTTAGTTATATCTTTCAGTTCAATATAAGCAATAGATTTTCAAGTAACGTACAAAAACAAGTTCGCATTCTCGATTTTGAAGGTTCTTAACAATTTCCAAGCATTTGAAACTATTTCGTGTCTGTCGGATTGAAAAAACGGATTAAAAATGTTGAAAATAGGATTCCTTGGGGGTGGAAAAATGGCCCAAGCACTTGCAAGTGGATTTATCAAATCAGGTTTGTATCAAACAAACATTTTATACTGTTTGATTAAAAAAAAGTTGTATCACTTATATATTATAATAAATAATATATATAGATTATTTATATCTACGATAGGTTTGAGTAAAGGAGAACTTATAGTAGCAAGTTGTTTACCCGAAGACGAGAATAGTATTCAAGCGTTCAAGGTAAACGAATAAGAAATTAGATATACAACTTATAAATAAACAAAATATTGTTGAACAATGTAAAAGTAATAAAAAGTCGCATTTTCATGACCCCACTCTTTTATTTTTAGCTTCATAAATGTCACTCATATCAGTTATAAATCCTTTAATATTTATAACAAAAAAGTTTTAAAGAGATACATTGCAATTGCTTTGTGTTCTAAAAAAGGTATTTGTTTTATTTATTATTTATTTTTCGATACGAAAAATAGCTCTGAGATAACGCTTTCATTTCATGAATTTCTTCAATGCGAAAATTAATCATGTTGATAGTGCTGATGAATTCAAACAAAAATTAAAAAATCTCTAATTTTAGGATTTAGGTTCCAAAGCTGTTTTTTCAAATGAAACCGTGGTGCAACATGGAGATCTTTTAATTCTTGCAGTCAAACCTCAGGTAGTACCGCAAGTTATTCCTGCTTTACAAAACCAGTCAAAGTTGCTCATATCGATTGCAATGGGGATATCACTCCAACATCTAGAAGAGGTATTAACAATGATTTATTGAATTTATTATTTTCGTAACTAAAAATAACACATTCTTATAAAAATTTTGAATTTGCTTTTTAGAATCTTCCGGAAAAGACACCTGTGATGAGAGTGATGCCAAATACGCCTGCCCTGGTAGAATGCGGAGCGACTGTATACGCTCGCGGTAAAAATGCAGATGACAAACACGCTGAACTAACAAAGCAATTATTTTCCTCTGTTGGTTTGTGCCAAGAAGTTCACGAAAGCATGATTGATCCAGTAACAGCTCTTGCAGGATCTGGACCAGCTTATGTACACTATCTCTTTTCTCTCTTAAAATCTCATCTTCAGTCGCTTGTTTAAAAAATACCTTTTGCAGAAAACGAATTTCTACTCCGGTTTAATGAGCTACAAAGTTTTAAAGTGCATGTGGGTTGTTTTGAACAAAATAATTGTAAAAAAATGTTATTTCATTGTTTGTTTATTTTTTAAGGTTTATATGATGATTGAAGCTCTTGCCGATGGAGCGGTAAAAATGGGCATGGCGAGACCACTGGCTTACAGTCTAGCCGCACAAACAGTAATCGGTGCAGGAACCATGGTTCAAAAAACAAAAATACATCCTGGCCAACTGAAGGACGATGTCTCATCACCAGCAGGTAATACATTTCTAAGAAGACAAATGTATGAGAATTGCAATGAATTTGTATTCTTTGGCATAGTGCACTTTTGTATGCACTTTTCAAGCAGATTTGCAAGATGTTTACATTGCATTAAAAAGTAATAATTAAAAAAGAAAAATATTGCTTTGGAACGCAGGTTCTACAATCACAGCGATTCATCATCTCGAAAGACATGGATTCAGGTCAGCGTTAATTGGCGCTATAGAGGCAGCGACGATTCGTTGCCGAGAAGTCACAGAACGAACGCAGAAGAAGGACTAGGGCATCTTTTCAGACCTTATCAATAAAACACGCGAACAAATCTGAAAGACGATCTCGAAATACACCAATGAGATTTTTTTAATGCAAAATTTCTGTACTTTACTAACTCCTATACTTTACTACAGTCTGAGATTAGCAAAGTTTAAATGAGTTGATTCAAAAAGGGAATTACAAAATCTTCAAAGAAAGATGCCTTTTTTATATTGTATGATTTCCATACATAAAAAAAGTAGTTTTATTTTAAATATCAATTTGTGTTCTTATTTTTCCTATTCTTGTTGTTGCCTATTGTCACACGTGAAAAAACTCCTGACGTTACATAAATTAAGTGTAATTAAGATAAAAATGTAATCAGTGATAAATCCAAAAATAGCTTGGTGCACACACTTTGTTGATAAAAAAGGACCAATCGTAGGTCATAGAATAAAACATCAACCTAATGATTATATATCTAGATTAAATAAGTACATATGTTAGTGAACAAGAATTTCAATAATTCCATGAAGATTAGTCGAGGTCACTTTGTTAATAATTTTCATTTCTATACAAATAATTCAAAATTCTAATAGTGAACCGTTTAACACTGCTTTTGGAACGTTAAATAAAATTATTACACCAAAAAAAAGGTGATCAACTATTCGGAAGCTATTTTTGATTTGAAAATCAAAAAACTCAAATCAAAGATTCGTAAGTAAATTTTATTATAATTTTAATACATTTTTTTGAAACTTTCCCATTGTTTTAACGAATTAATCAATAAAAACGTAACAGTTGTTAAAAAAGTTGAAAAGATTCGATATAATTATCCATAGATGGCGTACTGCGAAGGGTAAACTTGTCGAGGGGTGGGTGGATGTGGACATGAAGGGTGAAAGCGTGGGGGTGGTTCGGATAAATGCGGTGGTAGTCGCGACAGAACGATGATATGCCAGCAAGCGCGACGCGAGTCATTCTATAAGTGGTGCGATTTTTTTCTAACGTGAAAACATTCTTTGCGATGATTGTAACGAAGACGCAACCGGAAAATAATTTCGGGTATGACAGTCTACATAGTTTGAGTTGTGAGTGAAAAACACGGTGCAGTCGCGATCGATAGCGGAACTCGAGCTGACTATGTTGATGTCACGTTCCAAGATGTACGTGCTTTAAATGCAACAAATTAGCAATGTCCACGCAGAATATTATCTATTGTTTATTTTTTAACGATGTTTCAAAAGTATCACTGAATGCATTTGGTATTTGTTTTAGATAAAAACTGTTAGCAATTCTTTCTCGCAAGCTTATTCACGTAGGAATGTATTTGTCAACGTGTTACATTTGTGAAATTGAAAAAAGCGTTACTCATTTTCATTCTGACTAATTGTTAAACGTTTTCTTGAACAAAAGTTTGTGAAATATGAATGAAAATGAATAACCACGTGTTGTAAGAGAAGCTAATGAAGCGGAGGATTATTTCTTAAGAAATCAGTTGAATGACTGCCTAACACGTTGTAATTGAACAAGGCATTCACTTTAAACAGCCTTTAAATCAGCCTCTCAACCGTTGAATTATTGTCCAAAACTTGTACGTAACACAATGAAAAAACAAAAATTCAGAATAACTTTCGTTCATTATTGTTTCATTGGATCGTTCAGTTTCATAGATTTTAAAGAGAACAAATACGGAAGTTGCAGTTTACAAGATGCTATGAAATGTGCTAGTTACTTTGAGTTATTATCCCATTAATCAATCATTCGCAATGAGAATTTCCTATTACAACATCTCGAGTGCTCTAATGTATGAAAATTCACGCATCAACGCGAATAAAAAAGAGTACACAATTTTCAAGAAATTCTGCAAGTTTTTCAAGTTTATGACCAAATTCTATTCAATTGAGTTTCTACATCATACAGAAGGATACACTTGTACTTTATTGCCACATCTTGGCAGTAAGCCTCTCCGCAGTTTTGTGCACCGTTCCAAATGCATCTTGAATCCTTCATTTTCAGTAAATAACTTTTCTGTACTTGTTTTAGGACAAAAAAATATTCGCTTGGCGGTTCCTTCATCAATCCTGATTATTCACGTATTCGTCTCCGCTGGTGAGGTAAGAAATCAAAAACTTTTATCTTCTCCCTTGAAATTTATCCAAGTCTAATGAAAATCAAAAATAAAAATATAAATAATCAATTTAACTCGTTCTTTCAAGAAACACTTTGCAACAATTATCCTGAATAGTTAAAAATGTCATAATAAGTAAGACCTTTTAACTTTTTTATTTCCTGAGCAATTGTACGAACTATAATAACTTGCGAAATTGACTATTACGAAAAAAAAAAAAAAAAAACCACCACGAAATTCCCACAGTCATAAAAATCACTGTGAACTGCCGCCAGCAGGGTGATTACAATTGTGTCTTTATCTGCGGAAAACTTTGATTGGTTTGCGGAAGAAAATTGTCTCCGTTCATAAAACTTGTTCAAGTGAAAGTATATAAAAATGAGAAGTAGTTTTGTCAAATGAAAAGTTAGATAGGTATCAGAGGAATGACGCGCGCGAGCTTTTGCAATCCGCGCACTCTGTTCTGTTGCACTGATAGTCGTCGAATCTTTTATCGTTTGCACCGACGTCGGTTCAAACTCTTGGCTGTCGCTCGAGTTTAATTGTGATGTGGCCATCGGTGACACGCGGATCAAAGCTGCCACGCTCTCGCCAGCTCGCGATATTTGCATTCCGCTGTGCTCAATCGAACGCCAAAATACGCGCATGAGAATTTTCGTCCGACTTTTTTTTCAATCAAAAAATGCTCTAGCTCTGTCATCTTTCCGAGTCAAATCTAAACTTTGTGACTGAGTGCATTTCTCTTGGAAATACGATTTTGTGATGGCACAAAAATTAGATCATTTGTGATTGGGAGGGAATTTCAAAATGACAAATTTTCTGCAATTCAATTTGCAGGACTACCAACTTCAAACATGACGGCAGCATGAGGGCTGAGTTTGCCGCTTCCACGCGATACGCTATACCTTTGCCGCGCCATGCACGTAAGTGTCAATCAAATTTCGCTGCATAAATAATTGAACGAGAAATACTATCTCCCTGTTCAAAATTACACGATGGCAACGCGAAACGAACAGAAATCGATGTTCATTGTTTATTGAACAGTTCAAGATAAATTGATTTTCAGAATTTCGAACGATTACTAGAAAGCTATCAGAAATGATGATATTAATATTTGGTTCATATGACAGTCTCTGTCGAGTTTTATCAACTCATGATATTACGTTGCTCGATTATACTTCAACTTTTAATTAGTATGTAACATTTTTTTTCTTAACGTTACGATTGAGAAAAACATTCGATTCATTTGTTATTAAAACACATATGTTTGAGAATGAATGAATAACAGCACGCAACCGGTTTTACCTTGCTTGCATTGAACGTTTTTGAAATACATTAAGATATATTGTGATAAAGATTCATTAGAAACAATCCGGATGATTTTTCATTACTTTGATCAGTTACGTAATTCAAATGAGGCCCTATTTTGGTTTCTCATTGAAAATTCAATGGCTATTTTTGGTCAAATTTGGCATGTATAGTGTTTGCACTGTTGATGTATTTAAAAACTGCATTTTTAAGAACATTTTTTCATTTTTCAATATTCTTTTGTAATTAAATAACGTTAAAGGGAAATATTCCATTTCTTTATATTGATAAAAGTGCCTATCTCGGATTATAGAATTAAAACGAACAGACCTATGTGTTTACAAACTGTCTATCGAAATAGACCTGTCGAATACGTATTATTAATTGTTCTCAGTACACCTAGTAGTGTTCAAACAGTTATGATAAGTGAGACAGTTTTTTGTTATTTTTTGCCATACTAACTCATGATTAATTTTTTTAATTATAACAATAATAATGATAACATTAGATTGAACATTGAATGATATAAAAATAAGAAATAACGATACAAATATTTTTGTAAATTTATCGATGAATTTAGGGAAACAAAATTACGTATTTGATTAAAGGTGCGGCAGCAGTTGCAGGCCCGAGATCAAGTCGCGGAGTTTTACTACGAACTCTTGCACTGGTTTTTCTCGCGACATTTCTGTGGCTTCAGCTTCAAGTGATAAGCTTGACAAATCGTGATTGGCATGACCGATCTTCCGCAAACGAAACCCTTTACGCCCTCGTGCCGCAGGAATTACACAGGTTTGTAGATCAAATCACAGGCAAATGAACTCATCCGTTGTGGTACACTGGAGAGTCACTAATAATTTGCAATTTCAAAAGGAAATCTAATTTTGAAAGGTTTCAACACTTCTTTATCATTTTATTGCCTGTTATGTTCAGTAGCAATGTTTCACACGTAAACTACAATAGTGCAAAAA
>JAGTPF010000014.1:0-20001 GCA_020615435.1 Telenomus remus | reverse complement strand
CAGCCAATATGCTAATCGTATTAAATTTTTGTCTTTGAAAACAAAAGATCATACTCAGCTTTGCCTTGTACAAAATTATTGACCCCGCCAGGTTTGGTAAAAATGATATCCGAGGTAAAAAATAAATCCACCAGGAAGAATAGGATTGAGAACAAAAAAAATGATTTAAAAAATATAAGATTAATACCCCAGAAGTAAAAGATTTAGAGCCGAGATCCTGGGATGTCGATTACGTAACGAAACTGACCGATGTTTCAGTTTATTTACATTGTCAGTGTTTGTACTTCAACACACTCAGAAATATATTATCTCGTAGTTATGATCGAATTGTGTCTGTGAGCAGGTTCCTTTTTAGACCCATTGTTTTTACCTCAGTCCAACTATCTACCTGTCAATAAGAAAACATTTTTGTTTCTTTTTCAGTTTCAGGTAATAAAGGTGAACTTTAGAAAATGTAAACTGATAAAACGTACCATTTTTTACAAACTAAAATCGCCTTAGAAAATCAATACTCAAAATAAAAAATAAAAAAAAACATTTCTTCCAGAGGTTGATTTAGTTATGATGAACGATTTACAGAGATTTGAATTTGTATCGAACATTTGTGATTGGTTGATATTTTTTTTCGATTTGATGTTAGTGTCAACGAGTTGGTATGAAAAAATTAATATTTCACTGAAACTAACACGAAGCTCGGGCACTTTTCAATTCGCCAGGCATCGTGCCGATCACATCGAGGCGATTATTGGCCTCGGATCGATAATCAAGATCCGCGAATCGGCAGAACTTGCCAGGAATAATCAAGAATTGCGCGATCTTCTCGGCACCAGCCGTGAGAATCGCCCGTTTTCTGCGAGACTTTCAATCTGCCTCTTCTCTCAATGCCGTAATTTCGAATGCATTAATTCAAAATGAACACCTGAAAATGCGATTTCTCGAACATTTTCAAACGCGTAGACCAAGTGCAATAAAAAAAAGCCGCATTTCAAAATCTATTTCACAGTATGATTCCTTTTAATCCGACAATTTATTCCAGTCATTGAAACGAAAATATCATGTCTGATTGAACTTAATCATTGGAGTTTGTATAAATGAAGATTATTTTAAAAAACATTACTTTTTTTGTTATTATTTTAAAAACTTTTTTTTTTGAACCGACAATAAAATTGAATTGAAAAAAATGTTTTATTGTAATGACGGTTCGAAGCTAATGAGATTTAACTATGGCAAACAACTTGCACGGTTAATTAGCCGTTAGTTCGAAAATTACACGTTTGAAAGTGACTCGCGGATTCTCCTGCACGATCGCGCCTCTCTTGCTTCCTGCACGATTCAGGGACACTGCGCTCGAACAAAAGATTAAAGCGCCTTTAGATTTTCCTAAATTATACAAAACTGCTTTCAACTCGCGAACCACCAATCAACGATTTCAACCTCAAAAACGGCGTTTACAAAATTTACATAAAACTCAGCCAGGCAAAAAGGCCCATTTTCTACTTCTCAAACTTATCACTCAATTTTCTAACTGTCAATTCTTATTCTACAATTTCTCGTTCCCAAAATTATTATATCCTAATGCAAATCTTAAACTCAAATATGTAATCTATAATTTTGCAAAAAAATTTCCATCCTCAAAATCATCAGTTTGTGGACTTTTTTTTTAAATTAAAAATGCAGATTCAATAAATGTGTAATGTTATGAAGTGATATCTAAATGAGAGGTACAAACAAAATTCCTAAGCTGAATAGTTGTAGGAATGTCATTTGAAATGAAAGTACTGAAAAGAAAGAGGAGGAAAAAATGCATCTCCGGAGATGAGACTGTAAATGAAAGAAGTCAACATCTGTATGGGGTGTAGGTCAAGAGAGAGAATCAAGGCGCGGCTTCAGACCGTCGGTGTCCGTTGATCAAACAATCGATGTCTCTTCCATTAGTTGAAATTTACTTTCTCGTTTAACGACAACTCGCCACGTACGAAAGTCGGTTTTAGGATAACGATTTGGGTCGACCTGCTGATTTCGTATTCGCGATGCTGGTTTGCCTCTCTTTTTTTTCCATTTTTTTTTTTTTTTTTTCATCATCGCAATTAGACACCAGACGATTTTTAGCGCAAAAATGTTGATTGGCCGGAATCTGACTTGCGATTAATATTCCTGTTGCAGATGAATCAACAGTGCAAGGTGTGCGGAGAACCCGCGGCTGGGTTTCACTTTGGAGCATTCACCTGCGAGGGCTGCAAGGTGAGTCGGATCTTTTGTATTAATCCCAACAACTAATTCGTATTCTTTCATCTTATCTGAGTTAATTCGATGTAAATCATAGACTGATATATAATTGCTCGTCACCTACATTTACAACCACATTTACATTGCTCCTCTTCACATTTCATCCCCCCCCCTCTGTTTTTCACTTGGTGCAATTATAAAACAGAAATATTTGGATGGAAATTAGAATTGCATAAAAAACATCTCACTCGAAATGTCGCAAAAGGGCATTTAGTGGCTTTTTTTGCTCAATTTTAAAGGATTATCATTGAGTTGTTTTAGATGAGATGAGAAATTAGTATGAAAGTTTGCATAGAATCATAAATTGCATTCCATCCGCGGAATCACAATGTTGTCATTAGCGAATGCAAAAGAAGTAAGAAGTGTTGTGACAGCGGTAAGACGAGCGAGCACAATGGCGTTTTCATTGTCTGATCCATTGAGGAGCAAAGGGGACACGCTTGAGTCCCTCTCACTCGCGTTTATGGCGCGTGCTGTCAGCAACCATTCTCGGCATAATTGCTGAAATGGTGCAATAAATGACTCGTTATTACTCGTCTGCATCCAGGCAATCTCGCAGGCCCCAAATTAACATGCATAATCCACTTATCAATTAACACTCTGCAACAGATTCTCACGAATCACAAAAAACATTCTAGTTTTTTTTTTTTTTTTCATCCCTTACAAATTTCATTTCACAATTCTAAAACTAGAACTTACAAAATTCTAATTTTAAATAATTCATCATTCCAAGTTCTGATTGGAAAAATTTGAGGTAACACTTTAAAACATTTTCCATGTTTTCAACTTGTTGAAAACTTGGAAATTTTTCTTCTTGGGAAAATTGGATAGAGGAATGTTGGAAACAGAGTTGGTTTGGAAAGATGGAAAAAAAAGTGAAGTAGTATAGCGACGAGAAAAATTGCGCTGTGGACTTTCGCTTTTTCCGGTCGCCCGCTTGTGTTGGACGTTATTAATAGTTTCTGGTTGGTTTGCGAGCAAAAACGAGCTCTTCCTGCGGCCCGATGATCCCGATGGTCGCGAGCCGACCGGTGACAGAGTGCATCCGCACCGATTCGTGTCGCGTGCTGTCGACACCGACTTCGCAACATTCGCGGACTATTCCGACGACCACCAGCTCCGCGATGCTCATTATTTCATAATCAAGTCATTGTCCTGCCTCGACGTCACGCCGACTTCATTTCGCCCTTCTTTTGCATCCAACCTGTAATTTATTGTTAAAAAATTGTAGACAAACAACCAATTAATCCGAAATCAATTCAAATCATCTTTCACAACGTTTCCATCATTTTTTATTAAACATTAAACAAAAGTTCGCAGACCACTTTCGTTTCAATTTTCCTCTCATTTTCTTCTTCTTTCAAACCGATTTTGCAAATCGGTTTTCAACGATTGGAATGGCAATTTTGTTAGACAATGATTTGAAAATCGGTTGTGATTGGATGTTGGATTTGGTTTAGACGAGGTTTGTCAGTCGAGACAGAGTTTTTTTTTGTAATTACAATATCATCGTTGATTATTTATTTGCGTGTGATGAAAACCGCGCAAAGACAAAAGATCGGGCAGGGTATCAGGGCCTGGGGATCGCGTGCCGCACACTGCGGATAATGCAACCTGCGCGGCAAAACAATAGACATATAATAACCCTCGGGCAGTGATCTCAACGCCCGGATCGCGCAGTTTTCCATGTTTTCACTTCGACCTAGAACCATTTCCGTTTTTACGCGAATCGCGCAATCGCTATTTGCTTAATCACCTCACAAACCCCGATCCTTCTATCAAATATAAACATAATCTTATACAAATTCAATTACAACCATCAATCTGATAAGTTTCAAACAAAGTTTCAACTTTCTTTAACGTCAGTTAATTTTAACTTGCAACAAAGTATACAAATTTATTAGTGACAACAATAAGTGATCAAATCACTACAAAAAGCAGCAATTTAATTTTCCAAATAATTTTTGTTTTGAAAAATTATTCAATCGTTAAATAACCTTTGAAATTAAATATACTAAACTGAAATTAACTAGAACTACTTTGTCGTTAGAACAAAGAGAGAGCTGTTTTTAACATTTTTTTTATACTTTTGAGTGTTTTTAGTGATTTTATTTGACAGAAATTAAAAATCGGCAAAGGTGATAAAACGCGCAAATCAAAAAGAGCATGCAAGGTGGTTTTCGCAGGGTTAAACGTTTGACTAAGCATGCGTGTCAGCGACGACTGAGAGACGGATAAGACCGACATGCTACGATGGGCCTGAAAACGAAAACAACGATACGAAACAATGTCGGACTGACGTAATCTAGAACTAGGGCGGAAACAATTGCAGCGCACAAGTGCGAAGCGCCGGAAGGGACTTGACTGGTCGAGCTCCGATGAAATCGCGAAATCATCCGCACGAATGCAGTGCCTCGATTGCGACAAGTGTCGGCCGTCACGCTCCCGTTGACCGCCCCTCATTTTCCTAGTCGCAATCTCATCCGCGCGCTTTGATTTGTTTTCTTTTTATTCTTTTTGCTTCTTATTAATTTTGCTTTCCTTCTTGAAACACAATTTTATGTCCCATGAAATTCGTTGTCCCAACGAGAATTGCCAGATTACGATTGTGACAGCGTGTTTGATCAGATGAAATCAGTTCGGCTTGCGTAACTTTTTGAGCAACTCAGTTCCAAGTTAGAAAAGCGTTGAATCTGCGAAACATGATCAAACGAGTTAATTCGCCGGGGTCGAAGGTGAAATTTTTAGAAAATCACAACGTAAAAAAGAAGGGAGGAGAAAAATAAAACGAAATGAAAAGAGAATGTGTACTGGGATTGAAAACATCGTCTAGTTGGTCATTAATCAGTGACTGAAAATGTTAATGATTGTGTTACAGTCTTTCTTCGGGCGGTCGTACAACAACCTGAACAGCATCCAGGAGTGCAAGAACGGCAACAGTTGCGTGATCAACAAGAAGAACCGCACAACATGCAAAGCGTGTCGTCTTCGCAAGTGCCTGATCGTGGGCATGTCGAAGTCAGGGTCACGTTACGGACGACGATCCAACTGGTTTAAAATCCACTGTCTGCTTCAGGAGCAGAATCAGATGCAGATGTCGATGCAAAGTCCAAGCTCGCACAACCAGCAGAGCTCCAGCACCAGCCAGCAGATCCCCGAGGTGGACAACCCAGAACTTGAAGAGAGCAAGAACTTAACTCCTCCGTGCATCAGCTCACCCGAGTCACACAACAGCGACAGCTCGGTCGAAGTTACTGAACGACGATCGTACTCGCAGCCGCCCATGATGGGGTACCGCGAGCTGCCCAGTACCATGTCCAAGGACATGATGACCTGGGCGAGGGACATGATGGGATCCAGACTTCCTATGATGTCCTTCATGCCCCATCCAGCGCTGATGCAGTCCTCTGGTCTTACAGTTTTGTCGCCCTATCACCTGTACTCCCATCCACTTATAGCCAACTTTGCCGCCGCGGCCAACAGGGTGGATCTAGGGGTCCCTTACAAGATGGACCCAGTCGCTGAGCCCAGCAGGAACCGACCGTCCAGCGATGATAACTTTGAGACGAACAGGGAAGAGGCCAAGTTGCAGAAAGCTAGTCGGTATGTTCTTGAAGAAAACTGGAACGAGAGGCTGACTCCGGACCCCAAAGAATCACAACCGTTTCCTGTTCAGGATAATCCTATTGATTTGTCACTCAAAAGGAAGAGGTAATTCAAAAGTTTAACAGAAAATTGTTTATTAGAAATCTAACATTCAATAGCGTTTTTCAATCGATTGATATGAAATTATTTGAATTATCTTGAAGAATCATGTGAACAAATTTCTCTATTTTGTTGTATGAAGTCGTCAGAAAAGGATAGAAATCTTCATTATTTATTTTTTACAATTGAAATTGTGACACAATTTAATCTTAATGTTGTTTTTTTGTTATTGTTTCAGCACTTATGAAGAGAGCATTACTGCGAAAGAGGAAGAGAATGATGCAAATGATTACATTGAGACGCCACCGTTGAAAAAGATTCGCCATGATCCGATCGACTTGACTGTCAAGTTTTGAGTCTGCAAGCTGTGAATGAGATGATAGTTGCAGGGTCGAGGGTCGACGCGCAACAACGTCAAGCCAAAGAATGGGCGAGAGATCCTCGCAGCCAGAGTTCGTGATGCCAGCGATGCATTTTCCGAGAATCTCTTATACAGTGTTTGGGCCATGACACCATGATCTTTTATAGCCTGTAACACACGTCTATTACACAACCAATGTGAAAATCAGTTTATTTTCCATTAGCTCTTAGACCCGTGAAACTTCCTCATGTTACATTAGTTGTTTAGTTATAAACGGTCGTCGATTTTGTATATAAAACGCACTTTGGAGATTACACGTTCACGAACGCGTGTGACTCGAAGACTGCAATTATTGTAGCGTTCAAACGATCAGTTTTAATTGACGCGTTTGAATGAACATTTCGTTTTTCATCCTTACAATAATCGGAGACTTTTCGTTGCACAGATGACTATTTTTGAATCATTTTGTACATACACCTAACGTAAAACTTTCTTACAAACTGTTATATAAAGTGTAGTTATAAGTTGATATCTATTCGAAATGAGCCGATTGTGTGAAATAGTCAAGAAAGCCAGTATTTTGTTATTAACTTTTATTCGAGGAGTGCTTGTCAGCGAATTCGCAACTTGATGACCCCGCGAAGATTTGTATTCTTTATCTTATTCGTTTGAATTCTACCATGTTGTAATTGTTGGTTATAAAACTTGTCAAGGGGCATGTGCCAGTAATGCGACGAGACTGTTGTGTTTATATTTATAATAGCGAGGTTGTCTCGAGAGGTATCGGTAGGATTGATAGTGCAATGAGAGAAAGAGAAACACTCCGAGTTTTTTTATCAATATTTTAAATGTTTATTCCTTCTTTTTTTTAAATTATAGCAGATATTTACAAGAAATGCTGTAAATAAAAATGGCAATCGCGGAATTGTTTACAAAATGTAAATTTACACGACGCTCAGTCAACAAAAGTAAGGAATAAAATTCTTATGAGAAAAAAAAATGTGAAACAAAAGCATGGAAGTTGATTCCCTCAAACAATTTTGTTGATTTCTACTTACGCAATGAACTCGTAGACGTTTGTTAAAAATAACATTCACATGTTAAAATCGACGTTACAATTGAACACAAGAGTTTTTTTATAAGGAACAATCAAAACATAAGATGTGTCTCGTAATGGCTAATCACGCTATTCATCTTACAAATATTGTTGTAACTTCTGTTGTTCATTTTCGTAATCTCAGTTTTAAAAATCCGATCATTAAAATGTAAACGAAACATTCGCTGATCATGACAATGTAGAATTTGTAATATCATAGTTTGCAACCTGTCAGAAATGATTTTGACAAATGAAAACGTATTTATGTTTTGTATAAAAAATAAAATTAATAAAGAAGTAAGTCTCAGGTTGTGAGATATTATGCAGAATATATTGGGACTGACGATAGTTATGACATCATAGCCTATCTTAATGCAACGGATGATTGTTTGTTTCGTTAAAAAATAAATTAAACGCGTAAAAATGTATTGCCAAGCTTGGTGATCAGCTTGCTAAATCGGTAGAAAAAACGAACTCGCAACATTTTTACGCGGAGTACGAAGAATGCTCGGTGTTATTTACAACGGAAATGATGTGTAGTTTTAACAGTTCCGGGGCAGCTCGCCGTAGTAAGCCGTGAGTGCTACCAATTTGCGGTCCAAAAAGTTTTGCTCCACCTCAACTCCTGATCCAGTTCCAGCTAGCATGGCGACCTAAAATGAAATACGAATCCTATTACATTTCAATTCATACCTAAACGAATTAACACTTGAAGGACTGGAATATTTTCTGAACAGTTTAACAGATGTTTTTCAATTCATTTTACTGTTTTTTTAATTTGAATTTTTATTTCACTTTTTCTGATTAAAGATCAATAAAATATTCTTCTCAACAATGTCCTTTTAATGTTAAAGTAAAAAAAAATTTCGTTCAATTAAGACAATACAACTTATGACGAATTGCAAATTCATTTTGATTTCCATAAGCAAATATGATCACTTATTAACATTCAAAACAGAGATCCTTCGCCAGAATTATTGTATAATCAAAATTCTGAAAATGCAAAAATATAATTAAGGTGAAAAATTGTAATCTGACATACAACATGAGTAACGTTATGATTATGAGAGTGACTAATGCAGCCCTTGGAGCCGTGTTCATGTGTATATAATTTTTTGAATATATTAATCAACAAAATTAATTGCAAGCTGAAATTTAGTTTTTTTAAAACAATTATGTTAAGCAGAGGATTTTTATCAAAATTTTCAGGAAGAAAAATTAGTACTTCATGGTGATGTAAACAACACATTATACATTTATTGTACTTACCCTACTTTCAAATTTATTTGAGATCTTTTCTGTTTTTCACTTCACTTCACAAAACTTCACTTGAAGGTATTTGAAATTTCAAAACAAAAATTATGTTTCTGGCTAATTGATTTTACATTGAAAAATTTTAAATAAAGATCGAGTTTTTTCTTTAAAACTTATTGGATATGATCCCACAATTTAGATTGGCACACTTTTGACAAACCTTTGTTCGATGATATCCGCTGTTGCAGTCTGTTTTCCCTCAATGCATCCTGAATTTACTGCCAAAGTCAACTAAAAACATTTTGCGGCCAAGTTGTTACAATTTTCGACGACATCTGCGACCCCAGCTATTAAATCCACACTAAAACTTTACTGCACTATCACTACCCTACACTTCACTACACTTTTGCACTAGCATAAAAAGGCCCGTTTGAAAAAGATTGCTTACATCTTATGTTCACAATCAGACAATCACCAAAAAACAACAAAAACAACCTACACTATTTTAGAATACACATTCGAACTTGATTTTGCGCGAAAAAAACTTCTTTTACCGTTATTGCGTGAAAAAACTCTTGTTTGTTGAAGTTACAAAAAAAACAACTAATGTTCTCAAAAGTTAAAAGCTACAAACTCGATTTTTATGCGTTAAAAACATTCCAGTGTTGTCGGCAGAAAAGTCCTGTTCCGCCATCTTTGTTGTTGTGAAATCTGAGAAGCGGTGGTGGTTCGAAATCTTTGCGCGGTAAACTTGTACATGCTCGTTGAATGGGTTGAAACCCATTTTGTCAGTTTGCAATAAACAAAATTCAACAAAACAACACCGCGGCCATTGTTGTTGATTCATTTATTCTACTTTGCAAATAGTTTTTCAACCGACTAACTTCGGACCGTGAGAAGAGTGGGGGAGGGCGCTTGGCGCCAAACTATAGCACTGCCGCGCATGCGCAAGTGTAGTCGCGTCCAGTTTTGCGGGACCGCGGGATGGTTTCTTATCGGCAAGATATTTTTCGCGAATAAAGTGAAAATGAATGTCCTTATTATCTTCGTGTTAAAAACATTATGTTTTCCGAAAAATGAGTGTCATTTTAAATATAAAGCAAACAAAAATGAAAAGCGTCTCGACAATAATATTTTTGTTTGTTATTTTCAATTCGAGGCCTTCGATATTTGATGTTTTGATCTTCACATCAACAATGACAGTGGTTTTGTTTGATTTTTATTGCAAACTGACAAAACGCGTTTTGAACAAATAATAAATTTAACGATTATTTCTCAGCTTGCCGCGCTTAAAATTTTTGCCTCTTTCGCGTCTCAGATTTCAAAACAACAAAGATGGCGGCACCGCGAAACATTTCCGCGCCGAAGTAAGGGTGTTTTTAGCGCTTAAAAATAGTGATAGTGATACACTAGAATAGTGTAGGTTGTTTTTGTTGTTCGTGATTGTGGACCTAATAAGATGTAAACGATCTTTTTAAAGAGGGTCTTTTTGTGTTAGTGCAAAAGTGTAGTTGAGTGTATAGTGTAGTGAACACATTTTTAAAACGGCCTTTTTGCAAGCGGCGAAGTGTGGGTCCAGCAGCTAGGAATGAAAATGCAGTTAAAAATTACAACAACTCGGCCCCAAAATGTTTCCAGTCGAGTTTGGCAGCACATACAGGATGCATCGAGGGAAAACAGATTGCAACGGGGGATATCATCGAACAAAGGTTTGTCAAAACTTTGCCAATCTGCATCGTGGGGACATTAAATGCAGTGAGTTTTTAGAAAAAAATTTGATCTTCATTTTCCAGTTTTTCAATCATAAATCATTATCCACAAACATAAGTTTGGTTTGCAAATTTTAAAAACCCTTCAAGCTAGTGTTTGCGAAACAGAAAAGTTCTTAAATAAATTTAAAACAAATAAGAAATTGTAGTGTTTGCATCTCGATCAAGTACTAATTTTCTAATTAAATAAAATATTTTTTAAACAGTTTTTTAAATACTTTCAATTAATTTTGATAACAATTTTGTTCAAAATTTGTTTTGGTCTTAAAATAATTTTGTTAGTTTATTTTTTTTATGAGTAATAACCAAAACTATTGATCAATATTGAATGTTGCTGTCTACATTTCAACTACAACTATATTTTTGCATTTCAGTGTATTTGGAGTATTGAATAAAATGACATACCTAATGATCCTGTGAATACAACTTTTGTGTTAATATTTGATATGAAAATTGATCTAACGAGTAAATTTTACTTCACCTGCATCGTGTCGATGTTCCTTGGTAAAAAGTATGCAATGTGATCGGAGATTTGTTTGGCTGCTTTGAAGATGTTCGTTCCCCCCACGGGCTTCATGATATTTTCCATGTCAAAAGTTTCTGCTTGCAGATAATTGATACCGCCCCAGGGTGGACTCAGGAAAACAACATCGGCAACGAGTTTGGGTGCCAGTTGTAAAAAGTTCCCCACTATGAATTCAATTCGATCCTCAACGCCGTACACTCGGGCATTGTTGCGTGCAAGTTCTATTTTTTGCGGATCGATATCCACTGCAAAAACTATAAAAACCAATATTTTTGTATAAATAATTAAATTCAAAGTAAAATTGCTAATAGAGGCTAAAAATTCAACGTTCAACAAAATTATACCTTTTTCACAAGTAAATGCAAATTGAATGGCATTCCCTCCAGCGCCACAAAATGCATCGACAATTGTGTCACATCGACATCTCTCGGCTATATGTTCGGCTATTTTTTCAGGAGTTACGGAAAACCAGCTCTCTAAAATACAAAAAATACAAAAGTATTTACTCGATTTATCGTTTTCTACTTTGCAGTTGGATTATTTTCATCGCGTTACGTACCACGATCCAATTTAATGCCTTCGTCGAATTTGCTAAACAGTCTGTACCTCTTGACCCAATACTTCATCAAAGTTTTATCGATATCAACTTCAGTCGGCAAATTAACGTTTCGTTTGTTTTGCTTCCTCCTTTTCTTTTTCTGCGTTGACAATTTCTTCGCGCCGTCTTCGCTCTTACAATCCACGTCCATGACTTCCAACGTTTTATCTACAGCTTCCTCGATGGGATCGTCAATTTTGTTTCCATCAATTTTATCTTTATGATGATCGTCATCCTCCTCGTCTTCCCCGGGCTCTTCTTCTTCATCTTTATTAGACTTCACAACGCTGGAATTGGTCGTGGCTTTTGCAAGCATCATCTTTTTGGCTTGTATTTTAGATTTCAGACTAGAATCGCATTCTTCGTCAGAACTCGATGTGAAATGCGCATTGTAGGAACCTTTTTCGGTCGCTTCTACTTCGTTGGATGAACAGTTCGATATCTGGTTGGACTGCGAAACCACAAAGGTCAATAAAAAACTGATATTGATTATTTTCGTTTTGAAAAATTCATATTTAATTAGCAATCACCTGATCATTAGCATTAGTTATTTGAACACCATTATCGTCAAAGTATACGTGCTTGTTCAATGGCTTCGATCTGCCAATTTTGATCTTCAGTTGTCTGTTTTGCAATCGAATGTTACGTTTCTTGTATACAACTTCCCCTTGCAACTTGGATTGCTTTACATTATCATTGAATGTATATCCCATCAGTGTGAAAGCCTTTTTCACAGTTTCCAAACCTTCAACCATCTCATCTCCATCTGCTTCATGACTGTACAAGAATTAAATCCACAATATTAAACCTGTCTAAATGACATCCAATTAAATTATAACAAATATTCAATTCATACGTTCGTTTCAAATTTGCTGGTTTTTCATCTTTCAATGATTCCTGGCCGTTGCCCAGTCGTTCCGTTTGAACGCAAGACTCGTCTTTTCTAGATTCTTCACCGTCCTTAGGTGCGACGGACAAACTTTGCATCAACGCCCCAACAGAATCGATAATCAGTCGTTTGGTTCGTCTTTCACTGTTCCTCTTAGCTCTCACAACTGCAAACGACAAATTTCCAATTACACCTCTTATTTTTCACTACACCAATTCAACGCCAAGTTTTCAAAATTAAAAAAGTTCTCACCCTTCTCTTTGTCTTCAGTCCCTTTATTATTAGTTCGCATCGTTTCAATAACTCGCTTCTGTTGTTCAGAATCAGCGAGGTAAAATCGAGTAACAAATGATTCGTACTCCTTTTCAAACTGGATCTCAAAATTTTCTTGCCACAGATTCTGCCAGTACTTGTCGTTATCTTCCATCACGCCTTCGTTGTCCGGATCCGAGGCACTGCTCGTGATGTTGCTCGCCATCGAGCTGGTCGCAGAGGTTACAAGACTCAAAGAATTAGTAGAAGTGGAATCGCTGCTCGAACTTGTTAGGGTCATCCGAGTAACATTTGTCATCGAGTCTGACGTCGCGTAGGTTTTTGATAACGAACCACCCGTGGAATCACATCTAAAAAAGACATTCATAAAATGAAAACATCAACGAATTTCAACTAGCTGATTTTTTTATTTTTACCTCGTCAAAAGTCTTTCATCCTCTGCATTAGACGGCTGATTATAACTTTCCTCGCCGCTGTAAGGGCTCAAGGGATTCCAACCCTCGCCGATATCAGGTGAAAAGTCGTGATTAGCAATCTTGCGTCGATTCTCCGCAGCTTCGCGCTCGTTGACTGAACGCGAATTAGTATCCTCGAAAGGGAAATTAACGCTGTCGCTTGTTTCGTCTATCTTTTTGAACAGCCCCTCAAAATTCGATCTCTCCAAGGGACAATTTTTGTGCGCTTGATTCGGGAAGCACGTGTTTTGTTCAGTGTAGCGCTCCTCCAACTTGTCCTTCACTTCTTCGAACATGTGCTGGTTATCCTGAACGTACTCCGGGTTTATGTACGCTGCGTACTGCTTAATCCACGACGTCCAGATTATCTGCTCGCCGTTCTCGCCCCAGTACTTTTCCCAGGCTTGGTTCAACGCTGACTTTGGTAGTGTCTCTTCTTCCCTCGGTTCTATTCCGTCCTCGCTCTGAAAATGTTGTCAATTGAACAAACCTCTTAAAAACAAAGCAAACAAAGACGCGAGAGAAAATGAAAATAAAGTTGTAACAAAGAACTACAAAATGTCTAACAGAAATTTCGATCTGAAAATTGACTGCTCTTCGAGCACCTTTTCCTTGGCTTCGTCTTCGACATTCTCTTCAATCAGCGTCCCGTTTTCGATCAACGGTCTAAGCAACGCGTCGTTGCACTTTTCTTCTTTCTCTTTTATTCCAGTCTTGCTCTCAAGTGCTGTGAAACTTTTGCCATAAGTCGCCACGAGGTTGTGAATGCTTTTAGCCTCGTGCTGATCGTGGTACTCCGAAAGGTCCGCCCCGGAGTCCGACTGGTGCAGACCCAGCTTTTGCGACAGCGAATGCGAAGTCACCCGGTGCACAGAGTCCCGCACAGAGTCGTGCTCGTCCGTTGAGTAGTTGTTATCTGTGTGCGAGGCGCTGCAGTAACAACTTACGGGTTCCTCCTGCGATTGAATAAGTTTTGTTTTAACCCACCATTCACCCCGCTGACACTAACATTTTCTTTTTTCTCATCCGCCAAAGGGTTTTGTGATCAATAATCAACAGGAATTATTGTGTTTTTTTTTTTTTCTTAGAAATGTTTTGTGAAATTTTGTGGGAACTTACATCGTGTTTTTCCACTGACTGAGTTTCGACAGAGGCTGGTTTGTACGAATCAAGCATCTCCTCAAGTCGATCACCGTCCACATTTTCAACTTCACTTGCATCCTCCGTGTTCAAAACCGTATAAATTTCCGGATTCCTATAACATATTTTAAGGTTAAGATCCAAGTTTGTAATCAGTTTTTTTAGCTTCGATTGATTACAAGAGTAAACAAACAGGTTTTGTACTAAAAATGTAAACAAACAGTCTATAATAAGACGAGTTTGAGTTATTTTAAAAAATAATGAAGGAGAAAACTGACTGAACAGTCGATTGAATTTTAATTTTGTCGTAAAATGATTGCAAACATTATGAAAATGTTAGTAATTTTTTCTAATTAATAATGATTTGAACAGAGGTGTCAAGGTTAGGTCATCATATGTCAAACTCGTGATCGATAAAGGTCAAAAATAAAATTGTCTGCTCGTGCAGACAAATTTCGGATTCAGTTTCAGTAACAGTTAAATTAACTCGTCACATTCAATTAAACTTTTGAATACCTCCAGTAACCTTTATTCATAAGGTTTTTAATGACCAATCAAATTTCAGCTTCTTTTATATTTCAATTGAAGAGAAAGAGTCTCACCATATTCAATATCTAAAACGTTAATGACAACTTAACATTGTCTGTTTTTATTTTTGTCTTTGACAATTATCTCTCTCTCTCCCATGGGTTACATAGAGGTCTTTACAACAATGGTGACAAGTTTGAACTAAAAAAAAAAAACAGGCTCAATTTGTGGTTGAATTTGTATGTAAATGACTGAATGATTTTCACCTGATAAAAACTCTGCTACAGAGGCAATAGATGTAATCCTCGGGGTCTAGATTTTGCGCCTGTTCCGCGATGTAAACCTCGGCAAGTGGTTCCCAGAAACGCTCTGACATCCCGGCCAATTAGAGCAAGCGGTGGCTGACAGTGGCCGTCACGCGGTGACCATCTTCATCCAGTCTGGAGCCCGATCCTTCTAAACCCTCAGTCGACACTTAAAACACGGCTTCGCCGACCCAACAAGGTATCCAATCCAATCAGTCCGCCATTGTCTCAACTTCCACAACTTTTCTCTCCCATATCCACACTCTCTCCACAATCCAGAGGAGTGGTGCAATCAAATGCTTACCCTACCTTCGCACAGATGGCACTCTTTTACAAAAAATAATATGCTAACTGGTTCGAAACAATCAAGACAACAATGGAATATTAATTGTTATTTATCAACAATTGTATCTGATAAACTTTACGTGATGGTTTGAATTTTATTTTGTTAGTGATTACTTTTTTATAGTTTTCGTGACAATTTTTATTAATCAAAGGAAGACAAGAATACAATGATTTTTATATATTATTGTAGGAGCTGCAAAAAAGTAAACAAGCATTTTGCAAAAAAACAAGCCGAAATCCTTCCTCTCTGTCTGGGTTGTGAAATGTGAGCAGATATGATATTGTGCTCCAAAAGTATTTAGTTTCGACGTGGCGATCGAGCTGGAAAGAAACCTGTTGGTCTGAGAAAAGTACTCTTGATAAAAGTACTCGTTTGTTTATTACTTGTCTTCCTTGGAGGAATAGAAAGCAAAATGCCTATTGCATATTTAACAAGGAAAGCTATGATCAGTGCTTGTCACCGTTTACACAGGTTAGAACTCTTAAAAATCAATATATAAATTATTCTAGTAATCGTTCAATTCATTAACGGCATCAATAATGAAAAAATTATATAATCTTTGGAAATTTTTTTCAGTTTGCAATTATCTGATGAAGAAAACCGAAAAGTGTATGGACCGTGCAATAATTTTCATGGACATGGACATAATTACACAGGTATCATCATTATTTAAAAACAAATATTTATAAATAATGAATATCGTGCCATTTTTGTCTGAGATACTGAATGATACTAATCATTAATTTTTTTAATCAGTTGAGGTAACAGTTCGCGGTCCAGTAGAAGAAAAAACTGGAATGGTGATGAATCTGACAATTCTGAAGGAAGTAATGAACGCCGTGCTGTTCGAACAATTGGACCATAAAAATTTGGATAAGGATGTTCCTTATTTCCAAAATAAAGTGTCCACAACCGAAAATGTTGCTATATTTGTATTTGACGAAATTAAAAAAAGGCTCGCTAAGCCAGAACTGTTGTATGAAGTGAAAATTTTTGAGACAGATAAAAATATTGTTGTTTATAGGGGAGAAGATGAATAAGATTTGAATTAATCAACTTTTGTATAATAAATGAATATATATTTTTTCAATGTGAATGTAGAATTTTAATGTCTGTTTAATAAAACAAATGTAACAATTTTATAATCTTGTATTGTTTTTTTAACTCTAAAGTTGAATAAAAAAATTTTAAATATACAAATTGCGCGAACACTGAGTTTTTGCAGAGCTCTTCTCTTTCTACCGATGAGAAAATAAAAGATCCAAACATAACCTCCAATTTCAAATTGCACACACTGCCTTGCTTGTGACTTTTCACAATTTCAAGTTTGAATTACTTTCAACCACCAGTGTTTATCAGATTTTTCAAAGACTAAAACCTTCAAACAGTGGAAAAACCGACAAAATCTTTAATTTCGGCCGTTTGTGCATTCACATTATAACCTATCAAAAATGGCCAGGGAGCCCGATCCAGAGCTAAAAAAGGCATTCGCTGAGTTACAAGAAAAAATGATGGACACGAGCGTAAAAATGGCCCTCCTAGATGTGCAAGTTGAGAAACTGAAAAGGAACAAACACCGGGCGGATTTGACCATCAAGGAAATCACCGCGTTGCCACAGGATACCAAAACTTACCAGGCTGTCGGAAGGATGTTTATTTTGGACGAGATGGAGAGCGTGAAAAAGGACCTTGAGAACCGGATCAGTAGTGCTGACGAGAAAATCAAATCTTTGGAAAATAACAAGGCGTACCTCCAGAGGAACGTGAAGGAAAGTGAAAACAATCTACGGGAGATGGTTCAGCAACGACAAAACAGAGACACGGCGAATTGAAATATTTTTTTCATGAACACGATAATGTTTATTTATTGTCAGTGCGATTTGCCTTGTATCATTTCGAATATGAATCTTCAATGAAAAATAATCATCCACACGAACATTTAATTTTTATACAATAAAGTGAAGTTTAACAACAGTACAAGTATATTCTTACTCATTATTTATACCTTACTCATTTATTTGTTAAAGAAAATATCAGCTCAGAAAATATATTTACTTTATAAGAGGAGAATAAAACATAACAACGATTTCTTAATTTATCATTTTTATTTCAAAGAATTTTTTGCGATTATCATTTTATTAGTAAAGACCCTTATCTAATGAAAATTTAACTAAATATAAATGATTGACGGATACTTATTTAAATTACAAGCAAACATGTTTTTTTGCGTCGACAGAGTAATTTGAACGATAAATCATTAGATGTATCCCGGTGTCTTCGTATAAATAAAATTTGTCCGAAAAAAGGAAATACGCAGTGCGACGAACCTAACAAAACGAATCAAACAGGGGACAAATTTCAAGGGGGGAGGTACAAAAGAGCAAGAAACGGCCAGGGGGCATGGTTGTAATAAAAAGTTTAAAAAATAGAAAATGCGCTGAAATAGTCAGTTGAAAGAATGAGTGGTCGCGGAGTCAGCCTGATTGACATTTATTACGAGCCGGTGAAGCCTTGTGGTGGCTGTCCCGGCACAGAATACTGTGGCCTGAAGTTGCCGAAGTTCGCTGCCCCGGCGAAGGTCGCTGGTAACTGTCCAGCCGCGAAGCCGGCAGGGAATTGCTGAGCGAGGAGCGCAGCTTGACTCGCTTGGTTGCTCGTGTTACCTGGTGCGGTTGCAGCTAGTCGGCTCAAAATCGAGCGCTCCGACATTTGTAGTCGTTGCGCCACTGGAGGAATTCGTGCTAGTGTCGCTGGTAATCTGCTCACGTCGGATTTCATGTCCGATAACAACTCCTCCAGTTGATTCAATACCTAAAATCAAACAATCATTCATCATTTTATCCATTCAGATTTTTTTATTATAGATAAATTAAAAATTTATGAAAAAAAAAATAACAAACCTTGTGTAAAACAGCATTAGCTGGTTTGTTGCCAGCAAGGCTCTCTTTGCTGAGATGTTGGTGCGATTCAGCAAGACACTCGACTTCTGCAAACCGAGCATTGAGGCTCATGGCAGGATGATTTGGATCTTGTGTGAGATTCAAATATGCTGCTCTCCTTAGTTGTTCTTCGATAACCAGAGCTTGCTCCAGGAGCTTGAAACGCCTCGCCAAAAACTTGTTCTTGATCTCAAGGAAATTACCCTTGCCGACGTCCATCTTGAAAGGCTCGTTAATGATTGCGAATCTGGAAAAAGGAAGACACAAAACATTAATTCCTCTACTTACAATTCTACTAATTTTGTGAAGGACAGGTGTTGCAATACTGCGGCACTTTTTAAATTTATTCAAAAATGTTCTGTTGAGTAACAATTTTCTATCTTTTTTTTTCTATTCTAAATTTTATATTTGTGTTCCTGTTGCTTATAGTTATAAAATCTAGACTTAATCTTAGAACTTGAAAATGAACTTGCCTGATATCATTCTGGATATCCTGCCAGCGTCCATATCCATGAGTGACAATTCCAGCAAGCAGCCAATAATCATGTCTGCGATGCCAGATCTCGTACTCCCTGCCAGGAACCGCAGCCTTCTCCTCGTTCAACCACAAAGTATGAAGTTCAGTGAACCCTCCATCCGCAATATTAAACATAAACTTGCGTTTGGGCTTGACCTCTTCTTCTTTGTCCTTATCCTTATCCTTTTCTTTCTCCTTCTCCTTCTCTTTGTCTTTCTCCTTCTCTTTATCCTTATCCTTATCCTCAGCTTTCTTTTCGGCATCGTCCTCATCATCCTTAACAATAACGACATCCTCTTCAGTCTCTTTCGCTTCAGCCGCTTCAGTTTTGACCTCCGGCTGAGCCGCCGCGCCTTCATCCTTCTCCTTTTCTTTTTCCTTCTCTTCCTTCACCTTCTCTTCCCCGTCCTTCTCGGCTTCCTTTTCCTTTTCCTTCTCTTTCTCCTGTTCCGGCTTTTCCTCCGTCTTTACCTCATCCGTCTTTTCCTTATTCGTCTCGCCACTTTCCTTCTCTTCAACTTCCTCTTTGACACTTTCATTTTCGATTGTCGGTTTCTCGTCAACCTCCATGGCGTTTGGAGCAGCGCTAGCCGTCGTGGTCGTGGTCGTGCTGGTAGTCGTGCTAGTACTCGTGCTAGCAGTGGTACTGGTCGCGTTTGTAGTCGAAGTCGTAGCCGTGACTGCAGCAGTTGTCGCAGTAGTTCCGTTCTCGTTCTCCGCCGGTTTGACCGGCTCGACGGGTTTGCGAATCATCTCGGGCATCGAATAGTACCCGTTGATGTGCTCGAACTCCTGCACCTTCTTGCGTATCAGCGACATCACGCCGATCCTCGTTAGAACGTGCTGTCGACTGAGTCCCTCCCGAGGAACGCCATCGGCAAAAGTCTCAGCGTTGTCCGCGCCAGGCTCGCACAAGTGGCGCATAAACAACGAAACGTAAGCCTTGAAGTTCTTCTCGGACTTTCCTCTGAGATCCCTCACCAGCCATTGGGAATTGAAAGCGTCCTGCGGAGG
>JAGTPF010000013.1:0-20001 GCA_020615435.1 Telenomus remus | reverse complement strand
CTATTTGAATAAGTATGGACGGTTGAAAACTCGTAAATTTTGACTCTAAGGCTAGCACCTACGGAAGAAAGTACAAGAGCCCGAAGTCCCGGGCCGCAACTTAAATTGCTTCGATAAAAGTTGGTGAAATAAAATGGCTGCGGGTCCACGGCGTGCAAAAGCCTACTATATCAGTGAAACATCTGCCAAACGTTATTACAACTTTGAATAAAGAACGGCGTCACTCGCGATTCCAAAACTTTAACCAGGAATAACAATGATAGGCGCCCTTCTTTTTCATTCGCAAAACTTTTTCTCTCCGCCATCCCTGTGCAAATTGGTATCCCCGTTTAGATTATCTTTTTGATAAATTAGCTTTGTATTGATAATTTTTCAAATAAAACTGTTCCTCAAGTTTCACATTTTTTATCCAATTTTGAAAATTCGAGGATAGTTTTAGAATTTTAATTTTCATCTTAACTCAAAGTTTATAATAAAAAATCAAATTTCAGTTAAAATTAAACAAACATAATTAAAAAAATTTTTTTTTAAATTTCTAAAATTAACTTGTAAACCTTTTGTTTTATTTTTCCTTTGAACCAAAAGACCAAGAAGAAAACACCATAAGTTGACTAACTCGACAGTTTAATAAAACGGATGAAACAAAATATAAAAACATGAAACAATACGAGCCAAAAAACTCGTAATACATTTTTTGCAACAAGGTGAAAATTATGTTCTAAAGAATAGAAAGAAAAACTTGACAAAGAGAAACGAACGAGGTTAATAGATTTTATTGGCCGATTTTGTCGAACAAAGTCAACCGCATTGAATATTTTTTTTTGCGAACAAAACCTGTTGTTGTTTACGGCGGTTGTAAGAAACGGTCAGTCAATATTTTTCAATTAAAACCTGAAGATAAGCATCTCGTTTCGCTTTCCGTTGCACACTGATTCAGGTTGTCGTCGACGGGGTTATTCAATGAAGTCTATCGTTTTCGAACGATAAACATAGCGGAGAGTCACTTAAACACCAGCATTCAGCTCGGCTGAAAAAAAGTTCATTATTATCAAAGGGGTTCGCACCGGCGGAATAGCTGGCGGCTGTCGATTCGCGTTTTCGTAGCCATTGTTCAGGGCCTTCAGCGTCTCCGCCTTTGATCTCTTTCAGGAGGATGTTCTTGTTGCCACTTGGTAATTCCACGTTTTTCTTTCCTTTTTTCCGTTTCCATTAAACAACCGCGATTGGAATCCGCTCGCTCGTTTTGTGCTCTAAGTAATTGTCCGAGTGTTACGGTCAGCTTCAGTTTCGAATTGACGAAGCTCCGCCGCCAACCTGTCTGCCATGCTACCGTGAAACTCATTATCACCGCGTCCGATCGCAGAAGAAATCAACGTAATTTATTTTTTTTTTTCGTCCAACCTGCAACATAAGTAAATTATAACGCGAATTGTATTTTCTGAACGAAACAGAATGTCTTCATTCCACCGTGATAACGGGACTTTTGAAACTTTTTTAATGTGCGCCCTTCATAAACCCAAAGAAATTCGTTCTTTGTTTTCCCCGTACGAAATTCAATTGCGATTTTTTTCTCAAATAATGTGTACGATAAATTTTTAAATTGACCCGAAAAGGTTCTTTTATGTGTTTGATATTTGATAAAACTTTGTTATTTCACTTTCAAGAATCGAAACGATTGGAATAATTGAATTGACCAAATTTTCTATTTAAATTAATAATAAAATTATTGTATCGAAAATACTACGTTGAAACGGGCAGGGAAATTAAATTGCGCGTCGGTTTCATAGTAATGATTACGTTATTAAGCAATAGCTTTGTGGTATGAGAGGTGTTTCCAGCCGTTCGATCTGTGCTTGCACAGCAGCCATTAGTAACCGAATTAATTAGCCAAATCGGTAGCCACGATGCAGTTACAATTAATCTGCACCCGATTCACGTGCTGTGTCTACGTTTACGCCAATGTAATCGTATTTAAGCTTAACCTATTGTCGCAAATGAGCCATATATAAGTCCCTTAACGATGTTAAGTACGATAGAGAAACGATTAATATCGAATTCCCATTCCAAACTTCATGTACACACAAATTCATAAAAATCATCATCGTCTGATTTTACTCCTCATTCTTCATTATTCAATCTAATAAATTTAATTCATCCTCAAATTCAACGATTTAAAAATTCAATAATTTAAAATTTGTTCAAATTTATTCTTTTTAATCAATTTCAAATTAATTCGGAGCTTTTCATGTTTGTTAGATTAGGGGGACAATGAAAAAAAGAACAGCTACAAAGTCAGAGCAAAATTTTTTATTTTCTGCAACAACTTTCATGACACGTGAAAAATGTTTATATAAATGTAGCCAGTTTTGTTATCGTTTCAGTATGAGAAATTCGGGACCAAAAAAATTAGAGAATCAATATTAATTTGGCTGCAGAGCGAGCACAACGATTTGTAGCCGACATCAATAATATTAAGCTCTGAGAAATTTAAACAAGTGTCAAGTCTGGTGCGGGACTGCTTGGCGAAATTTTTCGTCGCTTAGGCGTTAAATGGTTATTTATCTTTTGAGGTGTATGCAGCGCCGGCTTGGCGCGTTGTTTCATCGTTATTCCGTCATTACTTCCGGCGTACGCGCTTAAGGAAGAGTTATTGTGGGTGCCCCCTTCTTTGTATAGCTGAGAGCCATTACACGCGACCATGCGTCTCTGTTTTGCTGTAAATGATGAGTGTGATACTACTCATTCATCGTCATTGCTCGCGATGATTTGGTGCCTCGAAAAACCAACGCCTTTCAACTTCAGCCAAACTTTTTTATTTGCATCAAACACACAAATACACACTCGGCTTTACAAATTAAATAACAATTTAATTATACAGATTGAAAATTAAAAATTTACAAACGACCAAGTGCGATATGACAAAATCACAAGGATGATTAAATTAATACAATAAACACTCACACAATCACACGTATAAAAAATATGCTAAAAAATTAATTTGACCGATTCTTAATTAATTTCTAAATCAAATGAAAATATAGTTTGATTTGACATTCTTTGTTTCCAGCAATTTAACGAAGGACAATGGGTTTGTTAATTTGTTCATTGAGTCTGCGCATGGTCTGAGGATCCAAGGAAAATCTTTTAGAGCGTCCTGCCTGGTCGCGCAAGTGCGATTTTGGGTTCTTTGGCGAGTTCTTGCGGAAGATCCTCATGATGTTGGAAAGCCGGGAACTGAACGCGGACGGAGCTTCCTTCTTTTCTATGGGCGGTTGGGATTTTCGTCGATCGTCCGGTAGTCGAGGTGCGTTTATGATCATCGCCCTGATCTGGGCCACCCACTCGTTGGTCTCTCTCCGGTCCTCGATTTTCTCAGCCAGTACATTCAGTCCATGCGTGCTGGACAGTGGAGTTGAAGCCGCCAGGAGGTTGCCAATATGAGCGTCGAAATCCGAATCCACTGTGGCGATGGTGTTGATGGTCGAAGACATCATGTGCGAGGCGACCGACTGTTCCAGCATCTTCGGTTGTTTGTCGCGTACGAAATTTTGAGATAACCCACTCAAGTTCCCTGGAGTGACCTTTCTAAACCCTTTTGGTAGATTGAAATTGACATTTTTGGTGGAATCGAGGATGGAGTGGTTGAAAAAGTTCTCGATTTGAGGGTTGATAAACGGTTCAGGATGTCTGTCACGTTCGAATTTTTGTGAGATGTTGAACAGGTACGACGCTTTTTTTCTTGCACTTCTTGACAAACCGTAGAAAAGGGAGTCGTCGGTGGCTTCGGGGAAGTTTTGTTTGAAGTTCATCGACTCGTCGATGAACACTCCGGTGTCCTGTTCGATGCTGTGGGTTAACAGAGGAGACGGTTTTCGAGGCAGCACTATGTTGATGTTTTCGATTTTCCTGCAGGAGGCGAGTCTGGGGAAACTCTGGCAACGACGCAAAGCAGCTTCCGGTTCTGGCAGGGTTGTGTTTTTCAGTTTGGTTTCTCGGTCGGATTCGTCGGTTAAAGTAGTTTCAATGACCTTTAAAGTTTGGTAGTTTTTGGCAGAGTCGTTTTCTCCGGAGAAGTTGTTGTTGCTGGAACTCCGCTCTTCGGATGATGTTGGCAGGCCTGAGAATTATAATTGAGAAAATTAGACAAAGAATGTTTTTGCTTATTCAAAAGGGTCACGTCTTAGAATTTATTTCGAATGCGAATCGAATAGAAAACAGAAAAATTTACAAGTTTCTTTTAGATGGACTTTTATTTGAAATTGTGATTTTATTATTTTGTTGTTAAATCAAGTTGAATGAGTATTGGTGTAAAAATAAAAGGTCTGAGAGTAATAAAAACTTGTTTTGTTGTGAAAGGGGTTTAAAATTCGAGGAATTTATTGCATCTCATCTGTCGATTGTCCACTTAGAGTCGGAGATTATTGTGGTACTCAAGTGCTTGGAAGGGTCCATTGCTAATTCGTTCCATTGTTTCCCACATTTCAGAGGATTATAGACAGAAAAATTGAAAGTGAGGAGAAGTAAAACTGAGTTTGAATTCTCGTTATTTTATTTGTTGCACTTTAGTTCTGTTTACTTACAAGAAATGTTTCGCTCAGCAAGAGGGACGATGTAGTTTGAATTTTCGTCGCTTGTCCTGGATGGTGTATTGCATCTTATCTGCTGCATCTTTTTCGACCGGATGTAGTCAGTGTACCAATATGGCAGCCCTTGCGATTTCAATGATTCCCTCTCCTCGATTAAGGATATAAACGATTTCTCCGGGGACTGTAAAAACATTCAGTTGTTTTAATAAACCATTTGAAGAAACAAACGATTTATTTTTTTAACATGTAATTTGTAATTTACACAAAATCACATGATGCAATAATATAATTACATGTAAAGTAACGTTAGAAAAAATGGTAAAATTAACTTTTAGGATTTCTTTAAGTTTTTCAATTGTTTTTCAAGAGTTACCTTGTTTTTTTCATTTAATAAAAAATAAAAATTCAATCTAATTAAACAAATCATTAAAAACAAACTAACATATGTATTAAATTAATCAATTTAAAAAACAAAAACGATCGAAAAAATTGAATTAAATAGAGAAAAGCAATTCAGTTAAATTTCGTATACAAATGAAACCTGCCTAAAACGCCAAAATAAGTAACTTACACTGTTGTGATTAAAATCCTTGCTCCCTTGGGACGAATCACTACCAGAAGTTGATTTCATTTTTGTTGCCTTGAAATCCGAACCAACCATATCGCAAAATAATTCACTCGCGTTTGTTTTTCAAATTGATCAACAACTAAAACAAAATTAGTCGGCACACTCGAAGTTGTAAGACACTGTGACTTCCTTACAGTAGCAAGTCTGGACGAGAACTGAATTTGTCGTCGCACTTTTGAATGTTCTGGACCCTTCAATACCTAAGTAAGACAATAAACCGGCAATGTGTCCCATCCAGGTATACATTTTTTGGGTCAGTTAACTTTCGGCCCAGGCACAAAAGAGTTGACTCGCATTTTACGATAAGGTCGGACCGAGATAAATACACACGTACACTTACAGGCAAAGTTAACGCGTGTTTGTTGTTTTCTTTGAGAAAAGAAATTCTCGAACCCAAATAGTCGCTATTGAAAACGTCGCCACATTATCTACCAAATATTCGAGTCCTCGAAATTATCATTATTGGAATTCCCACACGGTCATTTTCAGTCTAATGACTTTTACTGACTTTTACTGTGGGTTCAACCAACATTCATCAAAATAAATACGACTTACAAATTTCACATCGTTCCCTTTATTTTATCAGCTTTTTTCCCCAATACAAAATTAATGATTTTGTAATTAATCAGCGCTGGAAAATTTTCGTGGGATTCTCATTTTCAATAATTTGTCCAAATTTGTAAACAGTGATTAAAATGATCAAATTTAATCAACGGATAATGATATTTTACCAGCTTGGTAAAGGAATAAATTCGATAGATATAAAATTGCTTTGATGGCGCGCCAAACAATATAGCTATATAACACGTATGAAAACGCATCGTTCAAATATTTTAAGGGGAGAATTATGGGAGGGGGGGGGTTGAATTGCATCCTGTGATTTGTGGTGGACGCTTAGGTCGAAATTGCGGAGAAACAGGCGAATTGGTCCTATATCAGGGTGATTAGACGTTATTGATGTTTCATCGGTATTGTTTCCCGGCCACAGGGAAATTCCGGCCGATATAATCGCACTGCATTACGCTCGGATAATTTATGTCAACCCGACTCACGCGCCAGATTAGCTATTATGCTTGTTGCTAAATAACAATTAGACTTGTTGGATTTTGTTTATTAAAAATTAATTCAAAATCATTTGATTAGACTTTGCAAAGTGTTTTCATATATTTGGTTGTGTATAAAAATGGTATCGAAATGTGAACGAAGATTATTCGTTTGTTACACAAATTCACAATGTAAAAACGCATAAAGACATTGCGAGCGATAAAAAGCATACGTAAGTATGTACTTATATTTATATCGCGGTGAAGCGAAGCAAATAGCGAGAACGTGACAAGCAAACGGTATCAAAATATATACGCGTCAAATAAAAAAAGAAGGGGCCGATGTGCAATCGTGTAACGAGAAACGACAAATGGAAATAATTCCACCATTACATCTTTCTCCAAGTGCCAATTTATTGTCAATCCGTTTCTCGGAATCAATAATATTTTACAGTCGAATTCGTTTTTTTAAATAAACATTTAAAATTTTGATAACATTTTTATCATCTAAAATAGTTTATTAAAAAGTAGAAAGAAAATTTTTTTGTTTTTTTTTTCCGTTTTTTTTTCATTTTGAAAAGTGGTGATTGTATCACTAGAAGTGTATAAATCAGAGTTCATGTACGAATATTTGGTATGACTTATGTAACGTATTTACGATTTGCGTTGTACAAAAGATGTAATACCATGTTTTATATTCGAAAGAGCATCTCTTGGGCGGTATGTATGTACATCACCCAGATTTCAAATCGAGCCGTCGCTTAGCCAAGCGTGAAGCACATTTATTCGAAAGAAGGCACTTTTAGTCACGCGAATTCATACGTGGCTTACGTCCATTTGTAGCAAATCCGCGCAAAATTCGATTTTCCTCATATTCCCTTTTCCTTTTATATTTTGTCTGCTCTGAGACTCTTGCTTTGCCACGCCAAACTTGCCCGGTAATTTTGTCAATAAATATTTATGACAACGTATTACAAGTCATACATAATATATATTCCCTTAAACCTTATCACTGAGAATCCAAAAAAACCTGCACAACACATAATAAAAAAAAATAAAAAAATCACAACATTTGATCCTCCGAAATTGAACTTGATTTTTTCCCTCAAATTGTAATTTAGAACGACTTAGACAATTTGCAATGCAAAGCCTAGAAAAGAAAATAATTTTGATTTTAGGTTAACAAAAAAATGGCGGTAGGTTAAAGGAGGGGTGGGGAAGGGGGAAAAAGTTGTCGTGACAGCGCGCGACGCGCTGGCGTGATTTAAAAATAATTCCGCGCCGGGGATTTTTATTCGCAAAAACGATTTGCGCTAGACGATGCTGGAACGTATCCGAATGGAATTGAGCGCGTGATAATTGTTTCGAACAATCCCGCGAGCGATCCGGGAGGGTTGCCATGGCGACGCGACGCGCGCCGGATCGTTGGGTGATTAGTGGTGGGGTGGGGGGACTCCCACTGATAGGGATTTGATCGTGGGGGTATCAGGGGCGGCCCCAGTCATGACAAAGAACTCGCACCCGAGCTGCCGGGTGCCGCCCTTTCACCCGGCTTCTCCTCCTTTTGGTTTGTGTCGGCGTCCCCACCATTTTGCTCGCACATCACAGCCCTATTCCAAACCGATGATTTCATTTTTGCAATCTTTCTCTCGCCGCGCCGCAAAAATGACCGAGTCATTGGACATCGATCCGCATTAGCTGCTAATTTTCGGCTTATTACACCGCAGCTCCACTTTTCAGTTTGGCCCGCCGATGCTTCCGGCGCAGGCGTCCTTGGCTAACCTATACTAAGCGCTCCGAGGATTCCCCTTGATATCCGCTTCATTTGGACAAATGAGTCCGAGAACTATTGACTCCGAGCCTGAGACATGCTGACGCTAGTAAATCCATTATACTGATAATAGGGTGCGAATTCAAACAATTATTCTTTTTCACTTTCTCACTCTTATGTTATACTTTTCTCGTAAAATAACAGACATTTGTACTAATCGAATCAACAGCCTTTTAGATAACACAATAACATTTAATTTTTGTACACTTTCAAGATGCAATTAGTTCAAGGAAATTTATTGTCGTAGAATTGTAATTTGTTGTTATTTGCTGGAAAAAAAATGATGTTTTTGTTATGGTTTTGTTGACGATGTTTCAGGACCAACAATTAGTAGGAACTTATCAGGCGATCGATTTTTGCATGCTGTTGTCTAGGATTCCCTGAGGAGCTCACACGGTTGATTGGCAGGAGTGATTTGTTGTTACACTA
Organism: Telenomus remus; assembly: GCA_020615435.1. Lineage (NCBI taxonomy): Eukaryota > Metazoa > Arthropoda > Insecta > Hymenoptera > Scelionidae > Telenomus > Telenomus remus. The sequence continues at coordinate 11,484 of JAGTPF010000013.1, read as the reverse complement.
GATGCTGACGTATCTGGATGAGACGTATTACGACAGTGGCCCCTCGTCCTTCACATTCGTGTTAGCAAAGAGAGGGCAACGGTGATAACTATTGAAAACAAACGATGTACAACCGTGCCATGTGTAATTCCTCACTGTAATCCACAGGGATTATATCATTTCTGGTATTACTAAGCTTTCGACGATCTTGATAATGCGTTTTGCTCGAGTTTATTATTTTGATAACCGCTATAGGGGCTCGTCCATAAGAAATGCTTTTAATCATCAGTCATTTATCACCAGATGTAATTTTTGTTAACAAGTTAACAAAATCAAAAAATCAAATGAATAAGGTTTTCCCTTAGAGATTTTTAATTAATGTTTACACAAAATAAAATAAAATTTGAATAAAAATTTGATGAAATCAAAAAAATTAATTTACAATTAAATTGCTAAGAGACATTTGTTCTTTTTTTTAAATTTATTTTATGTAATAAAATTATTAGAATTTTGGTCTGATTTATAAAACAAAGTTTAAAATTGTATCAGCACGACATCTTTCGACAATTTTTCGCAAACTTTTGTGAAGGTAAATAATCGGCGATCCTTTCTTTGTGAGTTTATTTTGATTTGAGCCAGGCTCAAAACACATCTTTTGCTGTGTTTTGTTTTCATTTATTGGGAGAGTCTGAATGTTGCAAAAATACTGGACTGTTGTTGTTATACTGAATCGTCAAGTTCATGATGAACGATAAATAATAAAATCTATAGCTAACAACAATTCGGTCTAATAGACAGGTAATTTATTATGTATTTGAATCATTTGATTGTTTAAAGATAATAATTCTTAATTTATAAGACATCAAAATTGTTATAAAAAGACTCGCATAATTCCAGGACGTATATGGCATCATTTCAATTTTACATAATCTTTAGCAAAGGTTGAAATTTCAATATCTAATTTTTGCAGGTTACCACCAAAACTGACTCAAAGAAAATTAGTCAATCACTATATAGTCATGGATCTATCATCAAAAAAAGAATCTAGTCAGCAAAAGTACGAGCTGATTCCAAGGTCTTCCGATGATTCACTTGTACAGAAGAGAGGACACGAAAAAAAGAAATCGTATGTTTCGATTCATTCAGATGAAAAACCGTTTCGTTGTGATTATTGCGACAAAGGATTCGCATTGAACAAAAATTTGCGAGTGCATATCAGAATCCACACCGGTGAGAAGTCCTACAAGTGTAAAGATTGCGATAAAACTTTTAGTACTCTCAGTAACTTAAAATATCACATCAAAACTCAGTCTGGTGAAAAACTGTATAAGTGTGATTACTGCGACAAAAAATTTAGAAGTGTAAGTAATTTGATAAAACATAATAGAACTCACACCGGTGAAAAGCCGTACAATTGTGAATTTTGCGACAAAAAATTTAGCAGGTCAGACAGTCTGAAGGTTCATGTTAGAAGCCACACCGGTGAAAAGCCGTACAATTGTGGATTTTGCGTCAAAAAATTTAGCAAGTCAAGCAGTCTGAAGATTCATGTTAGAATTCACACAGGTGAAAAGCCGTACAATTGTGAATTTTGCGACAAAAAATTTAGCAGGTCAAGCAGTCTGAAGATTCATGTTAGAATTCACACAGGTGAAAAACCTTACAAGTGTAAAGATTGCGATAAAAATTATAGACTTTTCAACAGTTTGAAATATCACATCAAAACTCACACTGCAGTGAGACCTTTGAATTGTAAAAATCTTAGTAAAAAATTCAACAAGTCAGGTTCTTTAAAAAATCACGTCAAAAGTGACAAATGCAATAAAGCAGGAAAAAATAAAACTCGCGACAATCCAAATTGTCACTTCGTTTGTTTATACTGCTCAAAAATGTTCAAAGACTATCTTTCATTGAAAAACCATTTTAATCAATCATATTCTACAGTTTTCTGAAGTTTCGATAGATTTGTACAACACTTTTCAGTAATTTAGCCTTTGTGATAATATTATACTCTTAAATATTCTAGATGTAACCATTTACAAAATATTAAAATTAAGTTTATGTTTGTTTTTGCAATAAGTTAAGGTAACGTACTATGCTATCGACAATCAGACTGGAATTCTTGCAATATACGTACCAAATAAAGATACATGTCAAATCGCTTCATTTTTGAATAAATTAAAAATTTTTCTATTATCATCTTTATTATATGTAATTATTATTGTCACCATTCTTTTAAACATTTGTAATTTTAATGAAAATTCGTTAAAATTTGAGAATTCTTTACCGACAGATTTTGGGAATTTGTTACGTTATAATAATTAAATGTAAAAACGGTCACTAAATCACACACGATATGTAATCAAACGTTGTTATCTAAAAATCATAGGATAATTTACTTGATTTTTGAAAACTATAAAATGAAGAATATATTATGTACTTGGCGCTACTCTAAAATTGGTTTATTTTTCCAAGTAGTTCAAGTTAAAAGTTCCAAAGAATCGCTCATAAGTATATAACATTAAGACGTGATGAAAAATGCACAACAAAGTTAGCCGCGAATCCCTAATTTAAAGCATGGCGCATGAGGCATGTAATTTAACGACAGTAAACTATCCTCTGCATCTTTCTGGTGTCCGACGAGGAGACTTTTTGCTCGCCTTTATTTTCGCGAACATTTGGCCCTAACGCGTCACGCAAACTCGCAGAACTTTGAAAAAAGTAAAAATGAAAAAAAAAAAAAAAAAAAACAGCGCGATATCAAAGGTCGAAGAAGCATCTGCCTAGTCGTCCTCTACTTGGCAAGTGTAGGCCATGTAATTAACCGTAATAAGAAAATGTCGAAAGGCGCGGTTTTTATTCGCGCGGCGAAATATCATCGTCCGGCTTTCAAGTTGGTTATTAGCGTTCGGACGGTTGATGTATAAATTCCGTATAATCCTATAATTAAGTCGCGATTTGTACATCAGCCTAATTCGTATTAATACGATTTTTTCAACGTTAATCATGCGAGCTCATTACGCAAATCAATAATGAAGGTGCAGTTTTTTTTTGCAAACGAACCATAGGATAACACCCAAAATGAAGTCGTAATTTTGAGTACATTGTTTGTCGAGTTGATGAAAAAACCTTCTTTAATGACGGTTTTATTTAATTTTTTACAGGACACTGGCAAAGTCATTAAAGACAACGTCATTTTTCATCCTTAATATGTTCAGCCGGTTAATTTGACGAGACCTTCCTTCTGCCGTTGCAAGAATGCCTCACTAATTCATTATTATTAAATTTAAATTTTGCAATTATGCAAACAAGATTATTTAATGAACATGCGCGATTGCACAACTTTGTAATTGTGATAAATTGAACATTGCAATTCATAAACTTCGCGTTTTTTCATTCTCATTTCCAAAATGAAAATGAAAAATACAAAATGTCGAGTTTGATACAAAAAAAAAAAAGAACAGGCGTCTGGTTAAGAGGCAGGATATTTTCACCTCTGACATCGCGGCCGGATAACATAATGGCGGGTAAAATTTTTCATTTAATATAATTACATAAAAACATCTCGCGGCGGATCGCAGAAATGTGCTAATTGTGTTGTTGTCTCGTTTGATCTCGTGCGACTCGGTTGCCTCCCCTTGATTTTTTCGGATCATGCTCTCGCGCATGAAGTGAGATGTAAGCGGCGGAGGAAGGTTCACACCTAACAAGACGCAAAAATAAATTGAGAGACGCGAGATTAATGAAACGCCTTGCGGCGTCGGCGAGTGCGAAAGGAGCCGTTGGAACGCAAGTAAAAAGCAACGCATGGGCTGCATCGTGCACGAACACCACCCGGGATAAGGCCGGCGATCGCATGATGATGACGTCAAGATGAGCCACGCTGCACGGTGAAGAATTGTGACGGAATGAAAAGAGCAACGGTGTGATTAAAGGGCCCACGTGAAATCTCCACGTCATGCCCAAGCCCGGTTGATTGGCCTAATTTACTTACATTTAATTACTGGCCCTGTAATCGCGCCTCGCCCCCGACTCGTCTCTTCAACTGCTTTTGCATGCTGTAGAAAAAAAAACTTGTTTTCGAACACTTCAGGATGTCAGGATGCCTAAAAAGTTGTCGGGTTGAAACGAAAAAACAAAAAAAAAATCAAGTGCGAAAAAATTGGAGCAAATGTTTGGCACGTAGAGAAAGATTTATTTAATTTGAACTGAAGGTAAAAATGAAAAGTTATGAATAATGGCGCGAATTTACATTCTCACGCTGTGGAAAAGAGAATTATGAAAAAGCAATAAAGAGTTTGAAGTTTCAACTGGCGAGTCACAAAACGAAACACGTTTTAAAGCGTTGCAAACGCTCTCTGTTACAGTTAGAATGAATGATCCTTATAATTTTCATAATCGGGCCATTCGCGGAGCGTGTAGTTTGTGGTATACACCGCCGCGCGTTTTCTTCGTGCCTTTTTTTTTCTTCTCCCGCAGAAACGATCTCAAGATTCACTGTCTGTTAAAACATTGCGATATAAAGTTTCGAGCTAAGTGTACATAATTCACTTTGACGTTGATAAATGTATTAATAGAGCGTTTTTCCAGTTCCATTAATTTTCTTTCGCGGTTGCATTTCAACTCGATCCGTCCAAAATTTTTCTCAATTCAGCTTTTTGAATCTCGTAATCTGATTTCATCCGAGTTTATCTGGCTAAGACTGTTCGAAAAAATACATTGTCTTTGTGTTTTCAGGTGGGACATTTTTTGGTTCCGAGGAATTTGCAACCGGAAAGGGAGCTTCGATGGGTGCTCAATTTTACTCGTTAAAAAATAATCACTGAATTAAATCGAGGCGCCTAAGCGTGTAAACAAGCTCGAAATTCTTCGAGGGGTTTCGAGCTGATTCTGCAGGCTGACGTCAGGAGACCCTTGGTAATAGATGGCACCCCTGGGTACCGCAAATGAACCACGAAATGCTGCCACTGGACCTGCAACCTGTCGTTGCTCGAATCGAGAATGGAGAGCGGGCCATCTGTCCATCGCAGCGACTGCGCATGACGCACTGCTTGCAGTTCTCTCAATACGAAACATACGTTATCAAAGATCCTTAATGCCAGATAAAGTCTATTAGATTGCAAATGAATAGGGAAAGCGGCATTTAGCTCTTTCGGATTTCCATTATTGAGTCATTACTTCTCTCATTCCTGCTTTACGACGTGTTTGATTTACCAGATTTATCCGACAAAAATTCTCTTATTCCTCTTTTTTCAAATAATAAAATGAACAATAATTGTTGATTGTTAATTAAAGAAATTAGGTTACAATTTTTATGACATTTTTGGTACAAACGAATAATTTGTAAGAAAAAAAAAGAACAACTGACACCGTTTGTTAAATGGTTCATAATTTGTTCTACTGTAGTTTAAATTATGGGACGATTCGTTATCTTTTGTTAAGTTTAACTGTACAGCCAATTGCACCAATTGTGAAAAGAAAAGTCAAGCGCTTGAGAGCGCCCGAGTGCCGCCAACAACAATGATTATGCTTGTCATACTTCAATCTAACTGGATGTGAACTAGTAAAGAGTCTTTCATTGCTTAGAGTGTGGTCAGTCACGAGTATCAGATCAATCACAACCGCGTCATCGTCTCAATTTGTGATGACACTTGGAAATATCGGTGAACCACAGCACGTTCATTTCATAAAACAACTTCAGATTTAATCCTAATCTCATTTCTTAACAATGAAGGTTTCAAGAATTGGTTAAAATTTTTCCAAGTGAAAATATTCCATTCAGTCCAAATCATATTTGTTAAATTTGCATATTGACTAACTTTCAAAAAAAAAAAAAAAAAAAAAAAAAACAGAAAGAGAAGAAAAAATGAATGACAATTTTTTAGAATTATTTTAGATGAAAAAATGGAAATTATTCAGATTCTTTATTGATTTTTTATTTTAGATTGTAGATATTGAATGTTATCGGATATTTTGTCATTTTTGAATTCAAATCTGAAAGCGGAAGTAACGAGTTACAACTGACATATTGCGATCAGATAAGATTGTTCGAATTATCGAAAATAAATGAACGTTCGAATGGCACATAAGGTGCATAAAGTCAGGCGTTTTGATGATCAGGGGTGATTATAATGAATTCGAGACAGTCGTGCAGCGTGGCCCTTCCAAAAGAGAAGCAAAAGATAATGCATTATGATTTCAACGCGCCAAATGGCAAGCGTCATCCGAAGAGAATAATCGAGCGTAAAATTTGAAAATTTTCATTATATACAACCGCGAAACGAGAGCCCCGGTATCTTCCAGCTCGTTTCACGCTGCATACGAAAATGATCACGGAAATTCACATTTATAATCGCAACCCGGACGTTGTCCTCGGGGACCATTCGGTGATCGAAAAACGAGCGCTTTTATATTCTTTTTATTGCATTGTTTTTGCTTTCCAAATTGTCCCTACCAATGTATTACTTTTATCTGCCGTTAAATTAGTTGCGAAAATTTTTTTTTCAATGATTTCATCCTGACTATTAACAACGCAATATTGCAAAGATAAATAAATATTTTTGTTTTTCAGACAGATGAAAAATGTGGTAATTGAAATGGATTTTGCGTTTGAGATACGCAGGAATAACAGTTTCGAATCGCACTGAGAAAAATCGATATATTTTTATGGTCCTGGTGAGGCTGACAGTTGGTGTATAATTGAAAACTTAAAAGAAATCGTAACAGATCAAGGAACAGTTGTGCCTAATAATAAATTTATAGCAATAAACGAACATCATCTACGGTGCCGGACTTGCAGTTATGAATTGCTTTGCGGTGAAAAATTCAAGTGGTCATTATTAAAGATTGAATAACTTACCATAATTTATTTACCGGGCATTAGTCTTGATTCGCCGCGGATGGTTAACCCTAAAAATGTCGAAACTTTTCATTTTCAATCTCCCGGACGAAACAAAGAAGACGAGCAGAGAGAAAATAAATAAATCCATGACACAGAAAATTATTGCAATTTCAAATATTTTATTCGTCGAAACGGAAAAAATTGTCTACAGTCTTAATTGCTTGGAATATTATCAACTATTAATCCTGAACGAACTAATCTAAAATCCATAATTCATAGAAATAACAAAAAGTCACGTTGCTAACGATTGTTTCATTGGGAGAAGTAAACAGAAAATTAATTGGAGTTGCAAATACATCGCCATTATAAATGACGCAACGTCACAAGCTAATTAAGCACAAAAGATATATGCAACGAGAAAAAAAAAGAACGCGTAATTTAGAGAGGTCAATTTTGTTTCGAAACGCGCGGCTGGCTAGCGGATGTGTCATCGATACCAATAAATATCTCATCCGCGAGACGTTATGAAGTGTGTGCCCACCTTCGCGCGCAGTTGTACACAGTTGATGCATTTACGCCATAAATAAAGGGCGGCTCGAATGAATGAATAAATAAATAAACGCGATCACCGTAATTCACAATTATTGCGCGCGGCTTTTTGCCGTCGCGCGATGCGATACCGCGAGAGAGACCGTCACTTTTAATTTGACCCCTATGGCCGTTGTTTGGCACATTTTGATTTGCAATTTATGATCGCGATCGCGAAGTGCGAGGGTCTGATTTATTGCTCGCCGGGGTTACATATGGGCGCCAGGTGCCTTTGAGAAATCGAAATCGATGCAACGCGCCAAGCATCATATCACTTCGTGTTTTGTTCTTTCGCGTTTTTCCCAGCGCGCAAAAAAAAGTGCACTCGTTCTTTGCGAAAAAATTTCGATTATTTATATCAAATTTGAAATGAATTTATGGCCGCGATGCGGTATCAGAAAGCAATATTCTGAATAACAATTCGATGCGCTCTTTCGTGTTAGAGCACTTTTTTTTCCAGATGCCTTGTGAATATCAATACCCTCTTGTCATTTCTTATTAATTTTAGAGAACACAAATTTCATAAATTTTATCGTTGACAATTTTCGGAAAGACTGATTTGATTGAAATTAAAATGAATTAAAACAATTAATTGTCATTCGCGTTAAAAAGTAATTTAAAGTGCACTCGATACAGGGTAAATAGTGTTAGTATGGAAACTTGATGGCAACACACGGAGTTGTCACGAGGGTGCCGTTATTTTGCCGCGCACCAGCCGGAAAATTGTTTACCGGATTGTTTAAACGAAATTTACTAAAGCTTACTGATTTTATATCACGCGAAAGCTGCCCGAGGGAGTCACCGAGGATTATGCATTAACGAAGTTAGCGATCCTGAGAGTCCTTTGAAAATTAGCTAACCTCCATGATTGTTCTGGCTCCCCATCTTAACATCACAGACGATACGATATAGTATCATTATCATAACAATCTTTTACTAAACAAAAACTTAAACGTCCTTCGAATCGCTGTTTTATTTAATGTCCTATTTCATACCCCTTAAAAACAACCTTAAACATAATTCTAAACCAATGAAAAAAAAATTTATTCTTATCATTGTTTCTATAGTAAAAAATAAAAAAAATCAGTTTATTTTACTAAACAAAAACTTAAACGTTCTATGAATCGCAGTTTTATTTAATGTTTTATAATAATATTTAATGTTTTCATACCCCTTAAAAACAACCTTAAACATAATTCTAAACCAATGAAAAAAAATGTATTCTTATTATTGTTTCTAGTAAAAAAATAAAAAAAATCAGTTTTACTTAGAGATAAATTTATAAACACAGGATTGAATAGAAAGATAAACGGAAAGATACAAAAACGAGAAATGGTATATAATTTTTGACTTATGTAAGTCGTATTATGTCCAAGTTTTGACACCTTACAGAAAATGTGGAGAAATCAGTAATCGCTGGATCGCATGAATAGGTGTCTATATTTATGAGGTCCCATATGCCGGGTGCAAGAGCGCGCAAACGCCACCGAAAAACTGACCCATCTGGTTCAAGTGGCGACTTTAATGTCCCGCCGGATATCGCCTATAATTTGAGGCAATATATTATCCAATGATTCGTTATGTATTGGGTGTAAGATGCAATTATGACCAAAGCGAACCCTTCAGTCCGAATGTTTCATCCACCACATGTCCGTTGAAAGTTCTGCAAAATAACGTTGCTGCCAACAATTTGTCTAATTTTGACTCTCCATCATATCCAATTATTGTGTCAAGTTTTTAATTAAAGTGCCAATAGCTTAATTTCGCCAACAACATTTTATCGTGTCCAAATTATAATTTGAAAAATAGACTGATTATGAAAGTTGAGAATAAAAAATGTTTTTTTTTGAATTGGAAAAAAGAGGTATTTTTAGTTAAACAAACTCGTTCATTCATTACGTTTATTTTAATTGAATTAGAAGATTAGTTGTTAAACATATAAATAAAACAAATTATACATCGAGTTGCGGGCATAGTAACGATTACAACTGTTCGCGAGGGAGCCACAAAGGCTTTGTCACTGGAAAGTATCTTGAAACAGATTTAAACTCGCTCTTTGCATAATATCTTCGCCAAAAGGTCTGCGTCGTGTTTTAATTAGTTATTTTAACTTGAAACTAATTATCCAAGTATAAACATCCAGTGTTGAGAATAGCAAGAGCAAACGAAAATATATGTTTGCATAAAAACATGTAATTAACTCCTTTAATTACCTCAAAGCAAGTAAAATCTTGATAAAGTGAAAAAACTCAAAGAAAAAGCGGTAAAGCGAGGTGTATAAAAAATGAAGTCGATGTTTTTTCCTTTCTATATCCTATAGCGAAAACGAAAATTATCATGAGATTTGGTGGCCGGGCCGGCACAACCGTGGAAATAACTTTGCAGACGCGGCAAATGTTTAGTCGAAGTTAATACTTAGAGTTGAAATAACGCGTTACTAGTAAAGGTGTACGCTCGGAGAGAAAGGGAAGAAGGAAGAAACTGAGCGGCGAAGGTAATTCGGGAGGAGAAATTACTTAACTCTCGGATGATACATAAATTAAGTTGGAATCGTAAAAGGGTCGAGTAGAGTCGAGCAGCCAGTTAGCGTGAGGGTGCCCCAGGGGGCAGTACAGCCTGAAGATCGTGGCCGCGCCTGTAGAGATGTTACAAGCTCTTTCTCTCTCAACCCTTTACGATGCTGCACCACTGCTTAATAGAATTACTCTCCGGACTGAAGTTAGTCGAGCTAGATTGAAATCGCCGTCACATTTTTAAAATACCGTTAATTAAAGTCCTTACACTGCTGCACTTCGTGTAACGCCATAGTCGAATTTCAACGATTATACGATTTTCGACAACGACCACAATTCTGTTAATGAAATTTACATTTCTATCTTATTCCAAACCCTCTCAAACATACCGCTCACGCCAAATTGCCAACATTTGCAAACCTAACCTAACTTCGAGGTTATGTTATTTGAATTCGAACCTGAAATAATTCAATTCAGAATCTCATACAAGTTTTGAAGCATAAAAATGGCAACATTTGCAAACCTAACCTAACTTTGAGGTTATGTTTTTTGAATTCGAACCTGAAATAATTCAATTCAGAATCTCATAAGTTTTGAAGCATAAAAAGTGTTTTATGCTCCACATAATTTGTCAATGTTCGTTTATCGATGTGCAATTTATGCTTTACGATTTATTTTTTGTTTCGTCTGTCTCCCGTTGGATATATTATGCCGATAAATCCGCGTCGCAATTGTATTCAAATGAATTAGACACACGTCCGTGACGAAAATTGTGCAAATGCGATGCAACGGAAAATATGTTTACGCGAGGGTGGTTGGTGTGTAACGGGAGTCCATTAAATCTTAAATCCCATGCGAAGTGATGTATCATTGAGATACATAAGAATTACTATAATAATAATTCGTAGCGATCCCTCTGGATGGGGTTCGCTTTGTGGTCAAAAAGGGAAAAGGTGACATTGGCGTATCTCGCTCGGATTACGAAATATGCTTTGCGCTCCACGCCCACTTCAGACCCTCTTGGGATTCCAGATTGTCGCTGCAGATAAGCTAATTTTTGTTGCACAGCCTACGCACGCGGGCTCTCGGAAATTTACTGATAAGCCTAGGGATCAACTCGTACCAACTTCTTCTGCGAAATCGATTGCATCGAATATATCTCTCTCCTGCCTGGTATACATGTTCATTCTCTTCGCGTCAGCGTTCTCAAATTGAACGACATAAATCAAATACAAATTATTTCCGATATATATTTATCGCGATTATCCCAGTCGAAATCCATTATGGCATTTCTTTTTCAGATAAAAATTAATGACCTTGGATACTCCTACCCTCATCTCGATCTGATTTTCGCGAAACAAGCGATATACCATTTCAAAATGATATCCACGAAAAAAGTGCACGGAAAATCGTCGAAGGTGAAAAAAGAGAACTAATTTATTCGCAAACTTTTCGATCGAGTTTGCGGCCTGACAGATTTGTAGTTGTCATCCGTGAAAGAAGCGCGGAAGAAATGGGAAGCGGTATAGCGCGGCCTTATTTATTCCCGTCTAAAATCTCATT
>JAGTPF010000012.1:0-20001 GCA_020615435.1 Telenomus remus | reverse complement strand
AGTTGATGTGTGCATCGACTGAGAACGTCAATAACAAACTAACAGATGGTTTTTAACTTTTCAAGTTTCTGACAAATTAACGAGGAATATTGTAGAGTCATTCAGTAGCAAGGTGTGACATGAAAAGACACGAGACGATAGTGATGCTAGATGATTAACTATTAAGCTTCTGATTCTCATAACGAGACTTCACTTAATTTATGATTAACGAACGGTTTTTTGCATATGTTTGATATTTGTTTGTATAACTAGCTCTTAATACAACACTTGATTGTGCGTCGACATTTTTTAACAAGCGAAAGGTGAAAGGAACCAAATGACACACGAGCATACAGAGATTTAAATAAAACATAAGAACTAAAAGAATAAACAAAATGATTTCTTTTCGAACATGCGAAAACTCTACCAGCCAAACAAACTTTGACTCCTCGAGTCTAATGTATCGTCTATACTAACTTATATATAATATACATTATGTATATCTATCTCTCTTTCTCTGTATATCGGGCCTTCCCTTCAAAAAAAAACAACAATGACTTTACCTATCTTGACATGCTTCTGATAGTGTTGGATGGTAATGTTATGACAAAAGAAAAAAAACGTTAATTGAGCATTGTTATCTATGTAATACAACATAGGATGTTTTGTATTATATTTTCATAATAAATAGGAACGTAGAAAAAAATGTATTAAACAGATTCCTGTCTCGAATGTTTTTTCTCAATCCTCTTTAGATTTTTTTGGACACTTTTTTGGTTTGCTTTTTTTTGGACTTTTCTTCTGTAACTTAGATGCTCAGTCTTCTGTAACATTTCCAATGGTTTTGCGTTTCGTTGCGTGTTTGAATCGGTTTCAAAATCGGAAAAAGGTTTTATAACAGGTGGAACTTTTATTTGTTGCTTTTACGTTGTTATAAACAACGTTACAAAATTGTGCAAAGTTTCGAGTCGTTGCAAAATTTCCATGATTTGTTTTGTGGATAAAATAAAATGTGTTTAATGATGGGCTTATCCTTCGGAGTGCGGTGTAACAAGTTCTCTCAGGCGGTCGAAGAACTCAAGATCGAAATGAGATTTGGACGCTTGTTATTACGAAATACAATGGTACATAATAGATTTCTCCTATATTTTATGTTTCACTCAAATACAAATTTTCGCAGTACAAACAATGTGCGCACGAAGTCGAGAGTGGTAACAGTAGCTCCATTGACGACTAACTTAATTTACAGTATTTCGAGAATGGTTATCAAGTTCGACACGAGTTTTAACGTTCAGATTGTTTTTTCCAAATTGAACATAACTAGATTTCAATAACGAACTGGTTTTTTTATATTATTTTTAATTTTTGAGTAATGACAAACGACTATGGAAGCTGATGAGTTTTTGATTTGTTTGTAATACAAGTGAGTATATAATTCCAAGTATTAAACCACTCAAATTGCTCGAAAAATATTGGAACCTTGTTTTTTAATCGGTATTAATTTCGTGTCGATTGTTTTCGTTATTTGAGAAGCTTTTTAATATCTTTTTTTCATGGATTTGTTCTCCGATTTGAACGTTTGACTGACTGGAAACTGAGTTTGCACATCGCATTAACATTCTTGAAAGAAATTGGATATTGATAAGATCCACTAAAAACTTTTTGTGTAACCTAGATTTGCTTATAAGCCAATTAAAAAATAAGATTTCGAGTTTCAAATAGAGTCTTAAGATTGTTTATACTGAGGAAATTTTGAATCTACAAAACCTAAATTACCATTTTGAAATTTCTTTCTGCTTAGGGATAATGTATTTGGGTTATTTTAAGCTACGATAATTAGTACCATTTGGAAAAAACAATTTACTTCATTAGAGAATTATCAGAATGAGTAATTTGAAACTTCTTTAATCCAGAATATTAATTACGTCAATTTAAAACACATCATTTGGGCGCAGAAATTTCATTTTTTTTCATTTCACTTTAATTATTTTATTTGTTACTAACCGTATGTAATTGAGAGTTTCACGAAATACTTGACAGTTCATTCGCTTATGTTCTCTCGAACAGTCAAAATTACTTCACATTGAAAAGTGGACGTTTTTAGTTTTAGGTCGAGTTTAAAACTGACCATGGGATCTAGTGCTTTAATCCTATACGTGTTATGTATTTTGATTGCAATTTGCAATTCATCCACTTTGTACTCAGATGTCATTAAGACTCAAAGTGGACCAGTGAGAGGTGTTATTCGAACAAATGTTTTGTCAAAAGCGAATTATTCTGCTTTCATAGGGATTCCATATGCAAAACCACCGTTGGCGGAGTTGCGTTTTCTGGTAAAATTCAAATATCTTATGTCTCTAATTTATTTTAGACGACACCTTTTAAACGTTTCCATAAATTGCATTTTCAGCCACCAGTAGAAGTGGAGCCGTGGACGGATCTATGGGACGCAACTTATTTTCGCAACATGTGTCCACAAATTGTCAACAAACAATATTTGGGAGATGAAGATTGTCTTTATTTGAACGTTTATACTCCAGGAGTAAGTTTATAGAATTTTGAAGAATTTATCAAACGTGATTGAAAGTTAATTAACCGAATTAATCGAAATTCGATCGATTTTTAGACAGTTTCAAATAGTTTGGAAGAACTGAAACCTGTAATTGTGTGGATTCATGGCGGTGCATTTTCTATGGGAACTGGAGCAAGTGTTAAATATGGTCCAGATTTTTTGCTCGATAAAGATGTCATTTTGGTTACTTTTAATTATCGTTTAGGAGCAATTGGTTGGTATACTCAAGAAACAAGAATGTAAAGAAAAAAAATTATTTCATTTTGCATTATGGTACATTTTACAGGGTTTATGAACTTGGGACATGAGATGATACCAGGAAATGCAGGTCTTAAAGATCAAAATATGGTACTAAAATGGGTGCAGAAAAATATTGCCAGTTTCGGTGGCGATCCGAATAAAGTCACTCTTTTTGGACAAAGTGCTGGTGGAGTTTCTGTCGATTTGCATAATATTGCAAAAGTATCCAAAAGTATAGTCAATAAAACACCTTAAAAAGCATTTTTTTCATTTCTGTTTAGTTAACTAATTTACTTAACTTTTTTAGATTTGTATCAAAGGTCCATTGCCATGAGTGGATCAGTTTTCTGTCCTTGGGGGTTCATGTCATTGAAAAAGGCAGAAAAAAATGCACTCCAATTAGCAAAGAAGATTTCTGGCGGTCGTTATTATCATAAGGAGTCAGTCGTCGAGTCACTTCTAAGTATACCTGCAAGAAAACTGATTGAAAATGCTAAAACTATTCTTTCCCAGGTAATATTACTTTGATTTTTTTTAAATTTTTCATTTGAATCATTTCATTTTATATTTTGATGATGTTCCTTGTAGGTAATGGACATGGAGCTTGAATTTGTACCATCAATAGAAAAACGGTTTAATAATAGCGAGCCATTTATTGACGATTGTTTTCTGACTGAATACGAACATGGCGACTTCAATAAGGGAGATCATATTATGGGTTTTACAAGTTTAGAAGCAGGAATGGTAGTCGAAAGTATGTGACATGATTATTATAACAACTCAAAATAAAATAACACGAACAAACAGCGATACTTAAAATCTTAAACTTATTTTAGAAGCGTCAAAGAAAATTCTTCCAACGTGGATGTGGCAACTTTTCGGCAAGACTGTATTGAATTCTCCGTTGAAAGTGAGTTTCAAATGTTAACAATTTTGTTTCTGATCATATTCATTAGATTTGTTATTAATCATTCTTCATTTCAATATTAATCGTTTGTGTTTACTTGTTTAGGAAGTTTCAAGTCTTGTGTTTACTAACGCTATCGACGCTAAGCAGGGACTTTTGTCAACTTTAAATCCCGAAACTTCAATTTATTATTACTTATTTGATTACGTTGGAAATAACAGTTTAGTGCAGGGTATAAATACAATACTTTTGAATTCTTTTTTTCATTCCATATGTTACTTGATGATCAAAATGTTACATATTTTCTTATTTTCATAGGTGCATATCATACAGAAGATTTGTTATACATTTTCTACAGAGCAGACCTGAATCAAAGTTTAGAATATTTGGGCAAAGATAATTATGAGTACGATGGTCTCAATTCTGATGCAACTGCGAGAAATCGCATGGTTACAATGTTTACTAACTTTGCTAAGATGAGGTACGTCATATTTGGAAATAAAAATGAATTTGAAAAGAAGAAATTACAACTGTTTCTTTTGGGTTTATAGAGAGCCTAATTATGAATTTAACAATAACTTTGGACAACAAACATTCGTATGGAACGCGTCAACAGTTCGTGGCGGATATTTGAAAATAGGGAAGGAACTTTCGATGCAAGCAGGACGACCAGTGCAACTTGACCATAAGATGTTGATCGCCAGTGCGTGCAATTCTTAGTGCAAAATGAAGTCCAATTGTTTGACCGTGTAAATAAATTATAAAACTGTTCTGTTTCTGTTTGTTAATGATAAAATAAAAACAAATGACGTTGTAGAGTTACTTTTGTTCTGCAAAATTTACCTTTCAACTATTTGCTATTTTCATTAGTTTAAAATTTTTCTTCAAATGTTTATATTTTTATTTTCAAGTTTAAGTTTTGCGAAAAAATTCATGGTTCACATGTTAATGAACTTTTTCGTTCTATTTCGGAGGATGTGTAGAACAAGTTGGACCGATGTTCGGACGTCATTTATCTTCGATTAATATTTTCCCGAATCTTCTAGTGACGTAACAAACGATCAAAACTTGGATTCAAACAAACACGATTAACTTCACAAAAACCTGTATAAATTCAAGCCCGTCCTTCGAGCATAAAGCAAGGTCTTTGAACAGATCTAAACAGTTTAGGCAAGATCAACATTTTTATTAGACTTAGTTTGTTACCGAACGCGTATCGGAAATTATGTCTCGGTGAATATTCAATTGTACAACTTACAAAGTGTCTTCTAAGTCTGCATTCAACCGGCAAACTGACTGGACTACCTTGCAAATTCGACTTATCACATTTGAAAATCTTTTTTAAATGGAAGATTTTTCATGCAAATCGAACTTGCAAATCAACTCAGTTTTAAAACATTTCCTATGTTTTGACTTCGAAACTTTGAATTTGAAACTTTTGTTTTCATTTTGTTTTCTGTGATCTGCAGGACCATGTGCCATTGTCGCGATGTGATTTTTATCTTGTTATTATTGTATGTTGGAACTGTGAAAGTTGAAGAAGTAAATGGGAAAATTAATGATGTTTTGACAGAAATTGTGAAGACACATAGTGGTCCTGTTAGAGGAATCATCAGACAAAATGTTTTGACTGGCGAAAATTACGCTGGGTTTTTGGGAATCCCTTATGCACAACCACCTTTAAACAAGATGCGATTTTTGGTAAATAAATTTATTCACCTTTTTTCAATCTTTCTGCTTTTTTGTTTCTAATAATTGATTCAAACGTTTTTTCGCTAGCCACCTTTTGAAATAAAACCTTGGACTCGGCCATTAAACGCGACGAAATTTGGTAACATCTGTCCGCAGTACTGTAATAACCACTTTTGCGGAAACGAAGATTGCCTTTTTCTGAATGTTTACACGCCAGTGGTAAGACAATTGAATTTCAATTTTAAACAGGTTTTTTGTCACATTCTTATGATTTAATTTTTTGTTTAAAAACGAATTCGAGTTTTGGAAGATGAATTTCGTTTTCAACAAGTTTTTTGTCATATTTTAATGATTTTATTTTTGTTTGTAAGACTAACTTTAACAATCCAGTCAGAAGATTGAAAGCTGTAATGGTGTGGATACACGGTGGTGCTTTTGCAATGGGATCTGGCAACGATGACCAATATGGACCTGACTATTTAATTGACAAAGATGTGATATTAGTCACCTTTAATTATCGCCTTGGACCAATAGGTATACAATATCTAATGCATCGAAACCAAAAGTTTGTTTTTAATTTGAACCTTAAATCATAAATTTTTCAGGGTTTATGAACTTAGGCCACGAACAAATCCCTGGAAACGCAGGTCTGAAAGACCAAAACCTAGTTTTAAAATGGGTGAATAAAAATATTCACAAATTTGGTGGCGATCCAAAAAAAGTCACTTTATTCGGCCAAAGTGCCGGTGCTGCTGCAATTGACCTACACAACATTGTAGAATCGTCAAAAAGTTTGTAGGACGATACCGTCGGTTTTGTTTGTTTTTGAATTCGTTGTTTTTCCAAACGATAATAATTTCATTCTGACAAAATTGACATTTAGGTTTGTACAGCAGATCAATCGCAATAAGCGGCTCAGTATTTTGTCCCTGGGCGTTCATGTCAACGGCAAAAGCGACGAAAAATGGTTTGAGACTCGCACGTAGTATAGCCAGGTGTAGAAGATGCATTTACAACTTGGATCACGCAGTTGAATTGTTGCAAAATGCACCGGTGCAACTGTTAGTCGAAAATGTTGGAAGGGTTGTGTTTCAGGTCAGCCAAGCGAAAATTATAAGTTCAAAATATATGTGGCTACATTTATGGCCCATAAATGTCGACCATAAAATTTATAAAGCCGTTTACGTTTTCATTTTTCTTGAGTTGATCTGTACTAAATCAGTATCCAGTGTATTATATTGAAATCAATAAATTAACTAATTTATGACTTTTTTTCAAGTAGCTGCTGAGATTAGGATTGCAGTTTTTACCGTCTGTAGAAGTAGTTCAATATGAAAATCAGGAGCCATTTTTAAACGAGTGCTATATAAACAAATATGAAAGAGGCGAAGTTCATCATGGAGATCATATTATTGGTTTTACTAGTTTAGAAGCAGGAGTTGTTGTAGAGTGTAAGTGTCTTTTTTATGATAATTTCATTCTTCAAATAACTTCTTTGTTCCATTTCTGTTATCTCACTGAATTTTTGCAGATCTTGAAGATGGCCTAAACAGATTTAGACCCCCATTTTTAAGGCGCAACAAAAGGACTCTTAATTTTGTACACAATTATTTAAAGGTAAATCATAGATGATTTTTATTCCATGTTTGATGCAGAATTTGAAATTCATTACTAATTTCTTACTAATTTCGTAGAATTTGTCTGAGATTCTATTCGCTACTGGAATTGATATGAAACAAAAACTCATGGTAACCTATGACAACCCGCAGTCCCTTTATTATTACTTGTTTAATTACAATTCTTACAAGAGTCATGTTAATGGTAAAGTATTTTCCTATTTTTATAGAAAAAATGAAAACTTACAGATACCTAATCAAAATTTTTGCATATGTAAATTATTTGCACATTTGATTTTCAGGAGTTGTTCATACGGAAGATCTTAAATATTTATTTTATGATAGAAATGAAAATCCACCTCTTGTACATTTTGATCAAACCGGAATCGAGCCTAGAAATGTCGATCCTGATTCCGTGACGAGAAATCGAGTTGTCACGATGTACACAAACTTTGCTAAATTCGGGTAAAGTTACTAAACCTATGTTTTCAATTGGTTAACAATTTTTCGATTAGTTACTGTTAGTTAATTTGAATAATCGTTTTTTTAGGAAACCAATGTATGGAACCTACAAAAATAATAGTAAGAATGATATTGAATGGAAACAATCCACTCAAGCTGGAGGTTACTTGGAGATATCAGATCGTTTGATTATGAAGGAAAACGTTCGACCAATAACTCCCGGCGTAGTTGATTTAGAAAATGTTCTCTACTCTGAGTACAAACATGACATGTGTACTCCGAACTTCAGTCGGTTTTTACTACTCAATCGTATCTTTAGATTATAAAAAATTTAGTATAAGTTCTGTGAATCTGTAAATAAAATATACCTTTTAATAGAACAAAAAAATATCAACTTGTAAACCCATTTGACTAAGAATCTAATTTGGTAAACTATGAAGATAAAAAAACTAAGTCAAAAATTGAACAAGAAATGCGTAATGAAATGAAAAATTAATAATTTGACAGTTCGTCTTGTGAGAAAATCGATCGCAGCAGTCAGGGAAAGTTTTACTTTCTAATGCACGTTGGATCGGATTTTATTGATTTCTTTTTGCAGGAAATGATACTTCCTTTAAAAATGCATATCTGACTAATCAAAAAACCAAAACAAATATGATATTAAACATTCATAAATTAATTAAAACGATAAACCACTGAAATGATAAATGAACGTTTGGATGAAAGAAAAAAAAAGAAAAAAAACGTTGTTTTCGACTGGGCCGATTGTATTCGATTATGTACATGTTTTTGTGATTTGAAGAATATCAATTCATTTGGTATGATAATATGACCAACTTTATGACCGTGTTCGTAATTGGACATGTGTTTAATTAATCACCGAATATCAAACAAACTCAAAGATAAAAAACAAACTTGAAGATAAAAAACATTTCGACAATTTTCACTTCACGAAATGTGTGTCAAATATATATTTGACCAAATAGTTAATCGTATCGCTTTTCTCTGGGTTAAGCAGTCGTATTTTGACAGTTTCATATTTAAGTATGTCTAAGTTCGGTCCGAGTGGAGTTATTTATTTATTTATTTATCTCTGTGTGATATTCAATCACGTCGATTGTGACAAACTTTGCAATAAATTGAACAAAAAGTTCAATCCAAAATATGGTGTGATAAGAAAAACGCCAATCATTGAAGTGCATAGTGGAAAACTCGTTGGAAAGATCATGACTAACGTTTGGAGTGGCGCGAAGTATTCTTCTTTCAAAGGAATTCCTTATGCAGTTCCGCCTACATCAGATAACAGATTTTTGGTAAGATAATATTAAAATTTCAACAGCAAGATATTGTTATGTAAAGATAAAAATTTACTTGATATTTCATAGGCACGAAAAGATGTTGAACCGTGGGCAGGCGTTCTTGAAGCCTTTGATCATGGCAGCATTTGTCCCCAGGTGGATTTCGAAGACGAGGAAAAATATTTAGGAAACGAGGATTGTCTATTCTTAAATGTTTATACACCAGTTGTAAGTAAAGTAAATTTGAATTACATAACTAAGATTTATTAGTTAATCAAACCAGTTGTTATTTTCAGACTGATTTCAAATTCAATGAAAATGATAAAGTTTCAAATCCTAAAAAAACTGTGATGGTTTGGATTCACGGCGGAGCTTTTTTCTTCGGTTCTGGAAACAGTGATTACTTTGGACCTGATTTCCTACTCGATAAGGATGTCATTTTAGTCACGTTCAATTACAGATTAGGAGCTCTAGGTAAATTTCGTTATTTTAATTAAACTGCAAAAAATAATGTTGAAATTGTCTTTCTTTATTCATTACTAATTCATTTTGCTTATCTTTAGGTTTTTTGAATTTGCGACATCCAATGATACCAGGAAACGCAGGCCTGAAAGACCAATTACAAGTTTTAAAATGGATCAACAGAAACATTGAAAAATTTGGCGGTGACCCAGATAAAGTAACAATATTTGGTCAGAGTGCCGGTGGAGCAAGTGTGGATCTGCATCTGGTTTCTGAAATGTCTCAAGGTTTTAAAACAACAAATGAATGTTCAAATCAATGAATGTAACGTAAAACTTTTGTCGAATTGATTAACAGACTTTTGAACGTTACAATTTTCAAGGATTATTTCGCCGTTCAATTGCACTGAGTGGATCTGTTTTTTGTCGCTGGGCTTTCACCGATAATCCACTCAAACATGCAAAAATACTTGCAAAAATGCTCAAGAAGAGTTTCCGCGGATTTAGTCCTGACATGATGGCTCATCAGTTGCTGTCAGCAGATATCGAAGATATAGCCCGAATAAGCGCAAAATTTGTAGACGTAAGTTATTCTATTTTATTGTTTCCAGCGATTTTTATACTCCACATTCGAGATTAAATTGAACCAACAATTTTATCTAATGGAAAAATTTTAGACGACATTTATGGAGCTGCCATTTGTACCTTCTATTGAGTGGCCAAATGTCACTCAAAAAGATGCTTTCATTGATCGATGTTACGATACAAAATTCCGTGATGGAAACTTTTTCCAAGGCGAACATATGCTTGGATTTACAAACGCCGAGACGAATTTGCTGTATCGTTACATAGATGCAGGTTTGCAAAGCCTTTTAAGGGATTCGTCGGATTCAGAGGGCGAGGTTGTTATTATGGAACAAGGTAAAGTACTTTTTTTATATCAAATATTTATTAATCAAACTTTATCTCTTATAATAAAAATTGCAAATTTGTTTTTTTAGTACCAGATGATCCCGTTACACTTTTACGATCCGAAGGCATCCTGAAGGTTAATTTTTTCACAAATTTCAAACAAAAAACCAAGTAAACAATATCTGATTGAATTAATCTTGGATTTTTTTTTCAAACAGAAATATGCATATGAACTATTTGAAAAGCCGATAGACATCAAACAACAGTACATGATTGAATATGGAAATCCAAATTTGTTTTACTACGTTTTTGGATACGAGGAGGATGATCGACTCATCGCACCAGGTTTTTTTGATGAATCAGTTTTGTAATTCAAAATTTTTCTAAAGTTTGATTTAAAGTTTGTTGTTTGTTATTTAGGGGCCATCCATGGGGACGATCTAGCTTACATTTTCTATATGAAAAATTCGGATCAATACTGTGACAAATATTTGTCAAGTGCAAACAAAATTGGCGACGACGAAAAAATGAGGGATCGTTATACTTCCATCCTGACGAATTTCGCTAAATACGGGTAAGCAACTTGTTTGACGGCTGACGCTTTGTTTGCTGTAAAAAGTGATGGGAAACATTGACATAACCGATGCGCTCTTTCAGCGACCCGTCGATCACGTTGAACCGCGGTCAGAGGTTCGTCTGGGCCAAGTCAGGAAAACGTGGAGAGCACGTGAAAATAACCGACGAAGGTCAACTTAAATTCTCCTCCAAAAAGCCAATCAAAAATCATCGACCGAGAAAACAAAGCAACGAGGATTTGTGCTCGATACCCAAACCAAATTCTTATGATTTGCTAACAGACGCTTTCATTGAACTTCTGTAATCTGAAACAAATCTTGATATAATTTGTAATAAAAAAAAGTGGATACATTGTTTTTTTTTTGGTTTTAATTTATATTTCGCTTAATACATACAGACCTACTTTCGTTTGGGTGTCCCTAATTTGGTTTCATTTTTTCTCAAAACTAAGCACTGCTTTGAAATTACTTCCAGTCTCGATTTCTGTCAACCCATTTTCTGTGGCATCTTTTCTCAGATCACTTTCGAATTGTTTCACCTCCTCGTCCTTATAATCCACCAAAAACTGTCTCGTCTCAGTAAGAAGCAATCCAGCGTCCTCGAGCAAACTGTAAACGTTGCGATATTCACCTGACACCTTTTGACCCAACCAAATACTATCAAACTTATTGGCCCGCTTTTCTTGCAGTTTTTTCAGTCCATTCATATCGTAAAATTTTATCTGAAAGAACAAAAAAATTGGAACCTTATCGAAATTGTACACTGGAAATATTTCACGTTAATAATATTGAAATCAAAAAAAGTGTAGATACTTTTGTTCGCGATAGCTCGGTCCATTTAACATCAGCTTTTTTCTGCTTGACTTTGTCGGATTTCGACCAGGACTCTTGTTCCGATGACATGTCGTCTAATTTGATTTGTATGATTCCTCGTGACAACGACGCGTCGCGATGAGCAGCGAATTTTTTATCATCCATGCACTCCCCGTTATGAGTTTCGTAAATTGCACACATGACCTGTTTCTCCGCCATGTCTGAGATTCTGGAAACAATTTTTGTTAGGTAAGAAAAAAAATGGCAACGTTTGATGTGATTTTTGTGAATTTGCAAAAAGAAAATTTCAATTCACCTGTCGTTTTCTTTCGCTTCGGTTATCCACGTAAAAAATGGCCCATTTCTTATGTCGCCGATATAAAATGGCTGCAATCTTTCATTCAGAGCTATAAAAGTTGGATTACCTCGAATAGGTTCGCCTTCAATCCACACAAAAGCTACGCCGCTTTCTCGCCAAAATCTGCACACGTGAAAAATTTTTTATGCAACAATATAAATCTGCATAACTTGGAACGAAAAGTGAATTTATGAAGTTGAACGTTATTTGTTTGATTTTTCTTATTAGATTTGATTAAATTCGTGTGGTTACATGTAATCATGTGAGCTGAGAGGTTTTATGTCGCGCGACTTGAGGATCATGTAATAATCCCAATCGAAAACACCTTTTTTGTGGTCGTATCGTGTTCCTAATGAGCGTCTTATGCTCAGATCCCAAATTTTTGATGTTGAAATGTTTTCACTCGCTCCCAATGCCCAGAATCTATTTTCAAAACAACAATTAGTATAATTTTTATAAGAATTGAAAAAATAGTATCAATTTCTTATGATCTTACTTGTACAAATTTTCCAAACCATCTCGTTGTTTGTATTTCAGTTCCTTCAAATCTAACCAGTCACAAGTTTCTGTTTCTGTTATAATGTCAGTCAGAAATTTTGCACGAGAAATCAAAAATTTTGCTGTTGCTGGTCTTATGAGAGAGTTGCCTAGGATTTCAAGATAGTACCTTGTTGCTTCTTGCAAACCTTGATAAAAATGAAAAAAATGTTTCTCACATGCAATCAAAAATGTTAAGAAAGTACATAAATCAACGTTTTGTAACTTCGTAATGTCTAAATTTGGAAATCGCCGCCACAATTTTTTGTATGCAAAAAGTTACATACCTATATTTTTTTCGAAACAAGTACTTAATAAGAGGATCGACCTTGCAATTTCTTCCAAAGAATGCTCCACTAGATGAAAGGTAATTTTTCTTTTGGTATCGTGTAAATACAGTTGTGAAATGGTTTTCAAAACGTGTCTGGCATCACTCGATCCAACGATTAGGAAGTTCAGAGGTTCCTCGCTGGGTTTTGTAATCAGTTCTTGCAAATCTAGAGCAGGACTGTAACCCCAGTACATTTCCGATTTCGATTTGAATCTTGAAAAATGTAGTCACTGATTTCTAAGATTGCACATAACTTGTTTATCATTTGAGGTGGATCAGTAACACTCACCGTTGTCATGACTACAATCGCACCTTCAATTCAGAGAGCTTACATTTATCAAACAATTAAATAACAATAGTTAAAATAACTCGAATAATCTTTTAAACTAAATTAATTTTGAAAAGTTAATTTTAAAATTCAAAAAAATTGCAGTTTTTAAAACTTGTTAATTGCATGATTAAAGTGAAAGAACAATTTGAGAATCAATCGGTTAGAACTTTTTGTGTTTGTTATTATAATCTTATAAATCTTGATTTTTGTATAAACAAATGAATAAACATTACCTTTTGTTGAATAAACAGAAAACGAAATGTGAACATAGCTTGAGAAAGTAGGAATCAGTGAAGTTGAGTAACGTGTGTTAATAAAGTAGGAATCATAAATATCCACCAAGAAGAATTTGCAATTTCAAAATGCTTTTCAAGGCTATTGATTAGTTAAGTGATTAAGATTAAACACGACATGAAAAACATTAAGCTTATCGTAAAATGTACGAATTCAAAGTTTTTTCAATTCAGGTTTGTTCATTTTTGAAAATTAATATTAGTTCACAGTATTGAAATGTTGATATTTACGATTTGTTATAGAAAGAGCTGGAAAGAAACTGAAATAATTCATACGAAGTCATAAAAAAAACATTTATTGTAAATTGATATTCAAATAAAGTATACATTAAGACAGGTAACTTGTCACAATACTGGTGTAAGCTCACCAATCTTTATTTGTCGTAAAAATCATAACGTAAAATAAAATCAATCACGCATTTAAAACTCTTTTTTCAGAAATATATACACAATGTCGTTTACAATTCGTAACCAAATCGTCACAATGATCTCAGCTGGCGTAATTAGTTTCAACAATAAAATGCAACTTTGTATAGGAAAATACGTTTAATCATCCCTCGACTTGGCAATATTTAATTGCAATGATTATCGCTGATATTATTATCCATCTTGACTTTGCTTTCAAACGCTTGAGTTTCGCATAACGTGGAAGAAAATTCCGTAACGGAAAAGTATGCAAAATAGTTGCAAAAATATATGCACTTCATAAATACATAGATATTGTCATCGTCCATTTCTCTTTTTTTGTCTTCATCGCAAATTATACAAAAAATGGTACTTACAAACTGTACATAAAGTTCGAGCAAAAAGCTTTCGAAAAATGTTGTCTCGGTAGCAATTGAAATGATACTTTGACATTGGATAAGATACTCTGAAACGTATCACGTTTGTGTACGCAACTAGATTTTTGATTTTTGTTTTCTAAGTTCAACGTTTATTGTTTACACATCGTAAAGCGTTTACATAATGCTCTGCATGATACAACTTTTTTTGTTCAAATAAGTTCAACAGATGATTTTTGTTCTCAACCAATTTCTTGACAAAAGTTAACGTGTTTTTAAACTAAACTCTTTTAAATAAAAATTCAACAAGGCTAATTGGAAAATAAGATTAAATTTAGAAATAGAGCTAAGAACTGTTATAGCGACACACCTATTGAACATGAAAGCGGTCTCCACTTCAACAGCAGCATGTTTTACTAACTATGTGATTTTTTCTGTTTATTATGACAAGCACACTTTTGCATACTTTATTATTATTATTAATAAACAATAGTGATAAGTGCTTAGCATATTACACGGTACATATGCTGAAATAGGAATATGTCGGTTTTCATCTTTTTGCAAAGACATGAGCTTATGAGCATAAGGAGTAGTAAAATGACTGTAACAAATTTGTCTTTTTCGTCACCTCTCATGGTTCGAGGAAAACGCGAAAATACACTTTTTAGCCGTGTTCGTGTTATTTTCATCAAACGTTTATGCTCAGAGCGTCGACTGGAACAACGACTCGACAGCCAAAGAACGTCACATTTATAATCGCATCGCTTGAAAACATTTAAATATATTATTTCATATATCTCTTATTCGTATTAGAATATTTTGATTTCTTAACAATAAAATATCTCGCAACACAGCTCCCTCCTAATCTTGAGTCGTTTTCTTTCTTCCACTCGACGCCCTCAGGCTTGCACAGTTCTCTGTTATGCCAATAAAAAAGAAGCTCCCAAGTTTAACACAGGCTGTCGCACTGAAAAAAGCTTACAAATTCTTAAAAGCATATATTTCAAAAAGTCTAAAATTATAACAGTAGCGGTCGTACAAAAGTTACAAAAAATGGTTTTTTGGAATTCGCGCTTCTGGTGATGATGTTTTACGTGAATAAATACGTGATGAGAAAAATAAAATAGTCAAGAGAACATTACTTTTTTTCCGTACGAAAATTGACATGATCTCTTTTCAGTGCATTGACAATTCAAACGAAACAAAACCGTAAAAGCAAACAAATTGAACAAGACAAGTTAATCATACTTAGGACGTGATTGTGTTTTTTCTCTGATATATCATATATATAATATATGCTCATATATATAATATACGCGGTACAATTGGATATAAATATATATTCATATAATTTGATTCTGTTTTTTTCTTTTGTGTTAAACCTTTGAGTAGATTAATAGAATTTGTCACGCGAGTTTTGTACATCGAAGCGTCACTAAAATCGCAGTCTTATGTGATATACATACACATATATATAATATGTAATTCCACTCTCTTATAATAAAACCATCATTTTTGCTTGTTAAATCTTACAATTACTATATATGTACTCCGACATATATCATTCTTTATATTCATAATCGTTACTTATTTATTCGCGTTTGGACTAGTGGAATCTTTAAAGAATCGGTTGATCATGCATGCATGCGCTCTGATACAACTTTTCCAAAAGAGACGTTTGTTTATTTCGTTTGCATTTGATATCGGTGAATCATTGGATTTGTTTTTGTGTTATATACCGTAATATATATTTTTAATATCTTCTTTCTTTTCTTCTTTCAACAAAAAACAAAAAACGAAAAAAATCAACAGGAAGGCCAATTGAATCCAGTCGCAGGAATGTCGTTCGCTCTTTAATCGTACGGCTTTCGTCGCTCGGGAAATATACACATACGATGAGTGGTTGTACTCGTGCGTGAGACTCTCGATTCAAACGATATTCTACTTTCATCTCTATATAATGATACCTCGTAAAATGATAATCTTAAGAAATATATACATTCCTCTCATTTGTCTCTTCTGTGATATATATTATCTGTCTATCTCACTTCTGCAATTCTCATCTACCGTTTCTTTACTTTTTCGGCGGTTGGTTTTTTAATTTTCGTTTCTGCAATTTTATACACAGTGGCATATCGAACGTTCGATTTTCAAAGTACAGCAAGAAGCAATTGACTTCACGTCGTTGGAACAATTTTTTGTCATTTTTCAATCAACATCGATCAGAGTTTGTTAACAAAACAAAAAGTACAACAACGTGGAAGTGTAAGAGAGAGAAAGAGAGTAAAAAGAGAGAGGTTTGACATCATCATTGAGTACAGAAGAAGAGGACGAAATTCGGTCGAAAAATCCGCCACGGTGCATAATGTGGTTGGGCATTTTTGAGTTCATTGATCTCGCGCGCGTCGCTGTGCGAAAGCCGGTCTTTGGAGCGGACCGCGCCGCTTGGCCTGCTGGATTAACACGCACACCAGTGTAGGTCGTAAGCGCGCGACACGGAACAGCGTCTCTCAAGAACAAAATCGTGTCGTACAAAAATCAAGGGACTCAACTGCTCTCCCTACCGAGGGATCATTCTAACGACAGACAAAGTAGAAAAATAAAATAAAGAACAGACACAAAAAATCTGCCGGCTCTCGCTCTCAGTTAAATGTCACGTTTGCACAATTGTGTTCCGGGCGCAAATTCTGTTTCTCTCCTGCAAGACACCAAGTGCTTTCGTCATGGCAAAGTAACGCTGTGTGTTTCCCCCTACCCTTCTGTTCAGTTATGCTGAAATGTTGTTTAAACTTAATAATACTATAAGAGCTTGTGTGCGTGTACTCTCGATACTGCAATACCATTTGTGAAAATTATATCTCTTCTTTTTAATCGTTATTATCTGGTAAATAATACTATTTTTTTCATCCGCTTAGATCCGGGTGTCTTGGAGGAGGAATGGCTTTTGCAAACCGGAAGTGGCGATTTGGCAAGCATCGATCGGCGAAAGCCGGAAGTGAAATAAATAACAAAAATATATTCCCGACGGGGGGTGGCCTGAAGAAACGGCTCTGCGATGCTGGCGCGATCAATACGAGCCTAATCGGCCTGTACCTTTTCTTCCAAGTTTCGGTGTTTCATTGCAGCTGCCTTATAACCGTAAGAAAATAAACAAGCAAAAGAGAAGAAGATGAAAAAATGAATAAAAAATTGTTGGCTAGATCAGAAGAAAAAGTAACGGAATGAAAGAGTAAAAGAGGGGGAGAGAAAAACGTAATACGTGGTGTGTAGGTTTTGTCAGTAGGCGTACGCATATCTGTTTTATGGGATTTTAGAACAGAAAGAACGAAAATGATAGCGAGAAAACAAAACATTGAAATGCACGAGTTCAGATTCGTAGGAAACTATTTGCAGGACCGTAAGAGCAGAACCTTATTCTCTAAGCACCTTAACATTTAACAATTTGGCATTCAGTGTTTCACAAAGTTCCACCAATTTAACATTAATCTTTTGTTACTTTTGTTTCTATTTCGTTGCAATTCAGCTTTGTGTATTTTCTACTTTCCGTTAGTACTTGGTTGGTTTTCAGTCCGCAGAGTTGAAATGAAGAAGGCATCAGCGATCCCCTTTTTCTCGTCTCGATATAATTTAAATTAACGCATTCTGGTCCCTGTTACTTTTCCTCTTTCTCGCATAATATCTCATCGGATAAAAGATAGATTTGTTTTGTTTTCTTGAAGACTACTTGCACTTTCTCCATATAAATATATATATTTTCTATTTTGTAATATATAGATGGATTGACAATATTTTATACTTAAGATATAATTCTTTCATTAGATTTGAGAGTATGACGACACTTAGAAACACAGCAAGTTAAGTGTCTCGCTTTATCATCTGGTTTGTAATTTATTATTTTTTCTTTTTGTGTTTTTCGAACCGCGGAAAACGATGGCGCGTGCGCACTATGGTCTTTCCACACAACAGACACGACATTTTAAACACGAGGTTCTATCACAGTTTCGCGTTTTCGGGCTCGCGAAGGCGCTACGAAGGGGCCGGGCATCCCCGTTCACTTTTACATACCACCCGTTGAGGCATTCCAACGCATCGTTCGGTCGCGTCTTCTTCCCTCTATGGCTTCAACGATACCTTTTTAATCTTCCAAATTTGATCATCGACAGGACTTGCGCCATCGCGCAACTCAACTTTTTTCACTACACTCAGAGAGATGAAATCCCAAAATAATAATCGCCCTCCAACTCCTTTTGTTAACTTCAACATTGTATCTCCCTTTGAAGTCCGGCGTTTTGTGTTTCTAAATTGCACATCCAGTATCACTCGTGGGATTCGCGATCTCGCCCGGATTTATGTCCTTTTTCTATTCTTCGTTTTAGCATCTTTTTCAATTCGCATCGTAAAGATTTTTGTTGTTGTTTGTTTTCACTTATATCGTAGTTTGTTGTTAATTTGTTGTTGCGTCGATTACAACTATGGTATCCTGCGCTCCAAATCCTCGTGTAGAAGACTGTTGTTGTTCGTTTCGTGGATTGAAGTAGGCGAAGACTCCTCGGGCTGCTCGCCGCCACTCAGTTCTAGTTGACCTGTGCTGTCGCCGCTACTCGAACCGCATTCCCCGTCAACGAATCTGTAAAAATAAAATGTCTCGTTGTAACAACAATTTTCATAAAGTTTTGAGTTTCTCACTAACAAGACTGCTCTTCAAAACTTTTCGCAGAATTTCTTTGTTACTTCCCTCTTAAAAAACATGCATTTGATCCAAATTTAATGAGGGCATTAAAAACGTAAATTCTTATTAAAATGAAAAGTATCGTGGTATTTTTGGAGTTTAAAACATGAGAGTAATTGATTTGAATAGAAGGTACAAAATTACAAACATTTTTTTGTAAAATCAATAAGTTGACAATTTTGTAATGGCATGATGAATCTATGGAATTTGAATTCAAAACTTCGGTTCCTGTATCATTTCTTGTTTGCGGGTCTGACATCGTTGCTCAGCTGTGCAAATTTGATTAAAACATAATGTTGCCATTTGTTGTGGTTAGCAAGAATGCGAAAATTTGTTCTGTAATCCAACAAAGCACACAGTAGGTAGTACACAATCATTACACGAGTTTTATTCAATTGTGACTTTCTCTGGCAAATTAGAACTTAAGTATACTGAATCAAGTCTTATGTTTACTTTTTCAAAACCTTATTTCATCAAAATTGAAGATAAAAGAAAACGAATATTAAATATTAAAGTTAGAGAAAAATGATTTATGTGGTTATTCTCTTGTGAATAACTAAATGGAGAGCTTATCTTCGAGGTTTTTGAGTTTTACATTTCCCCTAATAGATGAGATAACGTTGGATTTCCAAAGAAATCACTGCTAGGGAGAACGGGAAAAAAAAACCGGCTGACCACGTGCTCCTCGAATCACCAGTGGACATTAGCATATTTTTGCATACGTTTCAAAGATTGGCATTCCCTCTAGCTTTGTAACTTCAAATTCCTCTGACGACATTTTAAAACCTAACAATCGCCGGGGTTTTCGGTCCTTTGCGTCCGGTTTTGGTCCAGTGGATATCAAGGATTGCCAATGTTTTCTATGATTGAACGAAAAAAACTTTTTTTCGGTAGGTTGGGATTCACCATGAATTATTGACGACTTTTATATTTATATGAGTTGGACGGACGATGTCGCGGAATCCCAAAACGTATTAATAAATCGTAGAATAACGGAAACGCCGAGTCCCCGGACACCAGAGAAATACCAAGCTTTTTATTTTTGAAACAATCGATGGTTAATTTTAAACTTTAATGATGAATGATCGGTCGTTTCGATTCCTCGTATTTTTC
>JAGTPF010000011.1:0-20001 GCA_020615435.1 Telenomus remus | reverse complement strand
ATGTATTCGAATTTACTGATTCTGACCCTCAATTTTTTTTTGCTTTTTAAACGAACCATTCAAATGTGAAATAAATGTTCAAACAAAATTTGGAACAAAAATTAAAAACTGTTGTGAATTGTTAGAACGACATTAATGAAAGAAACTTTCGAGTAAGACAGAACAAACTGTCATCCCTCGATATTATAAGACAAGAAAAATTGGAATATTAATGAAAAGAACGCGATTCCTTTCAAACAAGGGCCGTGAAGGATTTACTAAGTTAAACAGCGTCTAAATGCACTTACGTAGTCATGGCGATTTTCTCCATCTCAGCTAAGATCATTATTCAGAATTCAAGTTGGATGAGTTTATTTTATCATTTAAGCAAAATAATTAGTTTTGCGACTTCTTTCCGACTATTGACAACTAATAAGAAAAATCGCTCCCTCTAAAAACTAACTGAAACGTCAGGAAATCAATCAAATTACTATAATAAATTACATTTTTTATTCAACATGAAAAATTTACATTTTATTCGAAAAATAAACTTATTCTAATCTAAAACTTTTAAATGAAACTGCTCGTACTCAAAATCAATAAATTACAATGACCTTTTTTCAACCAGCAAATTATAATATCACACTGTAACGTTCTAGCAATTACAGAACTGTAATTTTTGCATCTAAACATACATTTTCGACTAACTAAAACTCAACTAACTAACAATCATCTAACTACAAAATAAAGCTAAAGTTAAAAATAGTTCTCGTGTTAAAATCTGTCATTGCAACAATTTTTCTTTTCCATCTGACCTAATTAGCCGAAAACTTCCTTAGCTTTTTCTTTGGCCTTGTCGTACGTGTTGGTAATTTTAGTTCCAAGTTTTTTCCAGAACCCTGGACCGGGAGTTGTGACTTCAGTGGCCGTTTCAACAGGAGCTTGCAAATCCACCGATGGTTGTGCTTGCAAAGGAATGACTCTTTCAGAGTTCTGATTATCAACCCAGTAATCTCCCACAGACACAGAAGGCAGACTCGTGCTAGGATTCACCTGGGCTGTATTCAAATTTGCATCCCTGTATCTACTCTGTACAGGAGCTTCCACAACCGTTCGCTTAAATTGAACATTTTCTTGTTGTTCTACCTGGTCTCTACTTTGAACGGAAAGTGCATCCGAAACTTGCTGGTCGTTTTGCTGTGCCTCGTCATTTTGATGATTTGGGAACCTTTGATTATATCTTAAACTTTCCTGGTTCCGATTAGAAGGACGACTAGTCAAAGACAGATCTGTAGAAATTTGAACTTCAGAATCTCTAGTCTGATCATCAGATGGTCTTCTAGTGCTAGATCTGTAAGGTTCACTATTCGTAAGGTCGCCCATAAACTTGTGATAGTTGTCTCGCATCGTTGAGCTGTCGATCTCACGAGGCCACTGAGGCTGATTCCTCTGCTGATCATAACTCGGACTCAAAGTACTTTGCGAGTACTGACTCTCTCGTCTGGGAGCCTGGAGGTAATCACCTTCATTTTGGACTTGTTGTCTCTGCTGACTATCGTCACCAGGATTGGCCGTTGTTGAGAAAGGTCTTCTCGTTGGTCCACCAAGTGGTTCGACTGTTGGAAGGTCTCCCCTATACTTCTCCAAGTTATCTGAACCCACAGTTCCTGGATTGAAATGAGTTTGAGGCCTGTAATTCAATTCCGGTCTGAATTTTTCCGTAGATTCAACAGGATTTACGTGGTCTACTGAACTGACAGTGGTGCTTAGTTGGTCACAAGGAACCATTTGAGGTCTACGACTAGTTTTGATCCCAGCGGAAGTTTCTCCTGGATCTACCATGCACAATTTAGGACGCTGACTGAAAGGATAAGGTCGACCATAAGCGTAAGGTTTGTCTGGATAATCAATTTCTCCCTGTCCAAGTTGAGGTTCCTGACCACTTGCTCCAGCAGGTTCGAATCTCTGATTAAAAGCCCACGGTTTTGGAACGTTGTCAGACACTCTTCTGTGATCTAGTGGACTCGGAGTAGACTGCTGGTAAGCTTGGTCTTGTTGGGGTTGTTCTTTATGGATCCCAGAATAGTGGTTGAAAGCGTCCAACCTGTAAGACTCCCAGTTCTTATTCACAGGAATCAGCTGTTCAACTTTTACAGAAGAATGGATCATGGGATTGGGCGCGTAAACTATGCCAGGCTGTTCGTGAGGATAAATTCTGGGAGGTCTTTGGTAGACGTCGATCTGGTGGAACCCTGGCGCCATCGGATGATCGTTGTATCGGTTCTGATAATAGTTGTGATGGTAGTTGTGAAAATTCTGTTGACGTTCAGGAACGTAATTCTGTTTTTCTAAATCATGTTGAAATTGTTGTTGTTGATCGTGACTCTCAAAAGTTTGCTCATTATAATTAGACTGACTTTTATGTTCTGAACTGAATATGTTACTTTGAGAATACCCACTGTAACCACTGTTTGGAGCAATTTTCAGCAGGGTTGGACCGGATTCCTGAGCCTGGTCATCGAATTTGAACTTTTTCTCGCTGTTTTTCATTTCAGCTTGGTCTTCACTTTCGTACTGACTGTAGAAGGTATGATTCAAATCCCTCATGATCTGTCCAATGGCTTTTCTCATTTCACCACTGTCGTAAGTTTCAGGGATCAACAGAGATTCCATTATTCCTTTTATGTCGTCAACTTCAGGCCTGGCTGTTGACACCACTGGCCGATATGGTCTAGCGGTAGAACTACGATCAGTTACTCTTTCCTGATGTTGATTTTCAGCTACGTGAATGGTATCTTCGTTAGGAGTGTTGTAAGTTCCTCGGTACCTAGGGAACCAGTTTGCTCTACTTGGTGCAGCTGTACTTGGCCTAACAAAACTCGGTCTTGTAGTAGAATCAGGATAGTTCCTAGTTGTCTCAAACGATCCAACAGTCCGATCAAATCCACCTCGAACGGGTTGTTGCTCGAACCCAACTTGATCGAAATTCTGGTTCTGTTGCTGAAAGTCTTCTTCACTATCTTCCTCTTGTGATTCATCTTCGTTTTCATAAGACCTCTCTCTTTTCAACCTTCTTCCCTGACTAATAGGAACATTCTGCTGGGTATCATGGTCCAGATCACACTCGACCATATCATCTTTCAGTTCAACTACTCCAACTCTAAACTGATCTGAAGGCTGAAGCAAAATTTGTCGCAAGTCAGAATTTTGGTTACTTAAATCCAAGTTCGAATTTCGAACCCTCTGTTGACTTTGAAGATTCTCATTTTTGTAATGGTAGTGGGGAACCCTAACAGACTGTTGAGACACTTCTCGATTCGTATAAGATTCTTTCTGAGAAGAAGATTCTTCGTGGTGATGTTCCTCGTGTCGTTCATACTCCCTAACTTGACTACCACTAGACAGAGTTTGAGAAGATCCAACTACGTTTCTATCTTCTTCTAGTCCTCTGACTCCAAAATTTTCAGACTGACCTCTAACCTGGACCGAATTTCCTCTGGACAAAATGTCTCGACTTTGTTCCAACTCGCCTCTTGCTTGCTGCAAAGCCAGGTCGATACTCTGTTGTGACTGGTCTCGTAGTTGATTGATATGTTCTCTGGTCCTGTCGAGAGATTGTTGCAATGAATCCTGAGATGATTGCTGCAACGAGTCTCTGGACTGAAAAGAGTTCTCGTTTCGATTTAAAAGCTGGTCTCTGGAGAAGTCTCCTATCTGACCTCCTCCTCTTGAAACAGAAGTGTAGTTCTTTTTGTAATATCTCACTCGGGTGTTTTCGTTCACAATTTGACCGTGTTCTTCGTGGACTTTTCCTACTCCACCGTTTGTTTCGTATTCATTGTGTTCGGTCCAGTTTCCAGGTTTGGAAAAGTCCAAATTTGCAGGTAATCGAGATTCCTGGAGGGCACAAGGATCTGAACAACCTTGGGGTGCTGATAGGACATAGCTTATGAGAGCGACCAGTAGTACTGGTCTCAACATGGTTGGGCCCTGAAAAAAATTTATTCAATGTTTTTTTAATTAGTTCATCATTTTAATATTTGAGAATAAAAGTTTGTAATAAAATTGTTTCGAAGACTAAAATAGTTCTGGAAAATGATTCGAATAGATTTTTATTTCAATCGTTAAACAATCAACCATTGGTTTTTAGATAAATAGTAATTATTGCAGAGCTGGAATTAGTTTATTATTAATCAGTAGAATATAAAATATTGTTTACGATCAGAAACTAGGTATTTATTTTTATTACAAAACTAAAAAGACATTTTATGGTTTTTAGTGAAGTAGGAGTTATAACGTAAAATGATTGGCCTTATGTAATTATAGATGCGATTGCTTTTTCATTTAATCAATAATGTTTAACGAAATTGAAATTGATAGATACGTTCACTGATTAAACTTAATAGTTATGCAATTATTCACGCAAAGATTGAGATTCGCCGAATTTATAAAACATTTTGCGCGAAATAAAATTAAATCGTTTTCTATTTTGGTTCGAATTTTTCAATCCATAATAATGAGGGATGAACTTTCAGTAAAATGTTTGTCACTACTCTTTCACCTGTCATCATAAATGATGAATGAAATAAATGAAGTTATACATTTGTTTAATTTTGATTTTCAAAATGATTTCAAATTAAAAGTCAAGAATTACAGGTTAATAATAATTTTTCCAAGATGCATCTTTTTGTTTATAAAAAAAGTTGAATCTTAGGTCATGAAAAGAAATGACCATTATGTCAAAGCCCACCTTATCAAATTCGGCCAGAGGATTCGGCGATTGAAAAGAACTTAACAGATGCACAAAACGTTCTCGCCAAAACAATTTACAAACATGTAGCTAAAGATATCGTCTTCGATTACATTTATGCTTTTGTCCCCTCTCCTATGAACCATGACTTTGAAAGTTCTCTAATATCTTACTAGTTTGTTTACCACTCCTTGCAAAATTTCTTAGAACATCTCTCGAGCTCTCGCAGTATCACTAATCAGACTTAAACAACAATTTTCATAATACAAATTCAAACCAAAACTAAAAGACTCTTAATTTTTCAAATTTATCATTTCAAAACTGAAAATGTTTTTTTAGACATTATTCGTCTATTTTAATCATCAGATGCAGTTTTGTGTCACCCATCTCTGTTTTCTTTATTCTGTAAGGGGAGAAAGACTGATTGGATGAAATATAAATAATGACACTGAATGATGTGTAACAATCTGTGTAAGGATAATTTGAGTGTGATTCCTGGTAGTAGCGCAAGGTCACTGTTACTCCGACGCGAGTGCATAATATCACCCACACTTCGCGCTAATTAGACATCGGTATTAATCATCGATTGTCTTATGAAAATGCGAACGGTGTATTAGCAGCGTAACGCTCAAGAATTTTTCGCTCCGACGATACCCTACTTTTCACACGCATCTTCGAACTGCCAGGGATTCGAACTCTGACCCCTCATATCTTGTCGCGACGGTAAACAAAATTTTGCATTGATCTGCTTTAACACTTCTGCAACAGTTTTTCCATCTCGTCAACACAAAAACAACACTTTTATTCGATCTGGGATTGTTCTTAGGAAACGGCCTGATTGCGCATTAGTAATGTTGACCACTGTTGACGAAGCTTTTCCAGGGACAATGAATCAACTCTATTTTTGTGATGGCACATGTATCTTTTAGTCACTCTTGTATTTTTAATTGTTGTACATTTAAATTATCCACTCAATCATCACCTCGATATTTGTTTACAACGTTATTTTTGATTATTCAAACAAGTTTATAATTTTGAATGAAAAATTTGGAACTGGAAGAATTTGATTTAGAAAAACAAATTGGATGAAAAATTGGAAATTATAACGAGAGAAAGATTGTAGATGAAAAAGACAAAATATTGAGATTGGTCTTTTATGAGATTAAATGTGTCAAGGCCAACTACGGTTGACGTTAAAAGTCATGAGCAATGATAAATAACTGACACGATGTATCTTCACTCCGCACCGTACAGGAAGGAAAATGTAAAAAATGAAAAATAAAGCGACGAAAAGAAATGGAACAACTTTTTTTTGCTTGAAGAAAAAGAAAAAAGTGTGAGAATCCAAAATGACCGGTTTATCGTCGCTAAAATTGTCAGACAGTTTCTATTAGATTAAAATCACTCCATAAATGTGTAAATGTCCAATAAAAATGCTAACTCTTTCGAGTGTTTCATATTATTTTGAACGAGTTTTGGTTCGAAATTGCATTTGCGAATTTGTTCATGCAAAAATTGTTCCTCTGATGTAAATAGATGTGAATTTTTTTATTGAACGTCAATTTTACAACTGAGTTTGGATTTGCATTCGAATAATTAAAGCGAACGATTAACTGTGTGATTTTTTCGTATTTGCATTGGCCCCGAAAAATATTTACAGATAAGTCAAACACTGAAAATGCAGCTGCTGATAGAGAACTCAATTATATTGCATCAATATTTTGTCATCATTTCAATATCGCAAATAGTATCTCGTCTGGCTGTTTTTTTAGTCAAAACTTTTGCGAACAAATTGACATTTCCAAATGGAAATCCAAGCGATTAAGTAAATATCAGTTTTATCATTTTTTTGTTTCAGAAACCATCCACCACAATTCGATTTTTCAATCGCGTCGAGTATTACACTCTCCATGGAAGCGATGCTTTGTTCGCAGCTCAGGAAATCTTCAAAACCACCGCAGTCTGTAAAAAAATTGGAGCAGGTAACTTTTGAATTAGTTTCTCAAATTTGTTAAATTTATTTACCAATAAATAAACAAGTGCATCTTTTGATTTTTGGTTCCATAATTTTGTTTCAGAGCCGAACAAAATCGATTCGTTGATTTTAAACAAAAACCATTTCGAGCAGTTCATCAAAGATTTGCTATTGGTGAAACAGTATCGAGTGGAAATCTACAGCAATCAGGGAAACTCGAGAAAGAATGACTGGGTCATCGAGAGCTTTGGATCGCCAGGAAATCTGAGCCAGTTTGAAGACATTCTGTTTGGAAACAATGATGAGGCTGTTGGAGTGGTGGTCATTGCGGTGAAACTTGGATCGGATCCCAAATCGAAGGTATGGGAATCAATTTTAATTGTGCAATAAAATAAAGTACGTAAATAACAAAAAACCGAAATTGATTTTTTCGAGCTAATTAATGTTTGTTGTGTTATCAGGTTGTAGGAGTCAGCTGCATTGACATTATATCAACAACTATTTCAGTTTGCGAGTTCAAAGATGACGAGTCTTTCAGCAATCTTGAATCGCTTGTTGTCACTTTGGCGCCGAAAGAATGTCTTCTCATTCAAGAGTCAAGTCCGGATTCGCAGATTGTTAACGATGTACGATTTAAAACCATAACAATTTTTTATTACTTTTTTAACGAATCAATTATTTTTCATCAAAATAAAAAGTTTTTTTTTTAATTTAGACGTCGTAATTAAACAATGTTGAAAAATAACGTTAAAATTTTGTAAAACTAGAAAATTTCATTTGTGCAAATTGTATTATTTTGATTGGTTCACAGCTGATGACGAGAAACAACACAATGGTAACAATGCGAAAGAGGAGTGAGTTTTCATCCGACTCCGTAATCCAGGACTTGACAACACTGATTAAATTCAAAAAAGGCCAACAAAAGAACGCGCAAGTGTTGCCGGAAACGAATTTAAGCCTAGCGATGTCTTCCACGGCTGCTCTGATAAAATACCTCGACGTAAGAATTTGCTCGAACATTTCATTTGAATACAAACAGACGTGTTGGAATGGTAAATATTTATTCGATTCATCATCAATGATGATCTTATCAATTGCAGCTGATGGGAGAAGACGGCAATCACAATGAGTTTACGCTGAAACAAATAGAGCAGTCGCGATTTTTGCGTCTAAATATGGCGGCTATCAAAGCCTTGAATATTGAGTATCAAAGTGACGGTCATCAGGGGAGTGCTCTGACGAGCGTGCTCGCGCTCTTAGACAAGTGCAGAACCGCGCAGGGTCATCGAATGCTTGCTCAATGGATCAGGCAACCGCTTCGTGACTTGGAGCTGATCAAAGAACGTCACGATGTCGTCGAATTTCTAATAAACGACGCTGACCTGTTGAGTTTCCTCCACGACGATCATTTGCGGCGTGCTCCGGATT
The DNA here is from genome assembly GCA_020615435.1 of Telenomus remus. Taxonomy (NCBI): domain Eukaryota; kingdom Metazoa; phylum Arthropoda; class Insecta; order Hymenoptera; family Scelionidae; genus Telenomus; species Telenomus remus. Next base: position 11,869 of record JAGTPF010000011.1, on the reverse strand, counting down.
TGCAACAATTGGCCAAAAAGCTCACCAGGAAAAGGGCCAATCTACAAGATTGTTACAAGTTGGAAACAAATTAATTAGAAAATAATCGTATGTTGTTAAGACTGGTTTTATGAACATTTTTTCTTTGTTTCTTTTAGGATATATTTGTACGTTTCGCAGTTGCCAGGATTGTTGGAGAAGTTTATGGCTGTATCAGATTCCGCTACATTCAGAGCTATGTTCACTGATCCGTTAAAGGTTTCCATTGAAGACATGGCCAAATATCAGGAAATGGTTGAGCAAACTATCGACATGGATGCCGTCGACAAAGGCGATTTCCTTGTGAACGCAGACTTTGACGATGAATTAAAAAGTAAGGATTCCAGTTTGTTTCCAAGTTTGAAGGGATTTTCTAGTGAAATGGATAGAATCAATATTAATGAACTGATTCCGATAGTTGTTTTTTCAGTGATTTCGTTATGGTCGGTTTCATCGAAATTGAATTGAACTTTGTCAAAGACCTTTTAACTTGTTAGTAAAAAAAGGGAAAATTCAATCAATAACATAATAACATAACAATATCATTAAAAAACAGAAAATCGTTGTAGTTTTTTAGTTTGCATAATTTTTCACTGAGAGGTCTAATTTGAAATCTTGATTGAACGTTTTACAATTTGATTCGTAGCTCTCAAAGGGGAAATCGATGAGATCGAAGAATCGATTCAGTCGCAGTTAACAAAAGTTGTCAACAGTTTGGGCGTGGAAAGTGGAAAAGTGAAATTGGAATCGACCCAACAATTTGGCTACTACTTCCGCGTTACTCTGAAGGATGAAAAAATAGTTCGCGATAAACCCAAGTACCATGTTTTCGATTCAAACACATCTGGAGCCAAATTTCGAAATGACAAATTAACGGAATTGAACGACGACTATATGGCTCTGAAGGAGAAGTACAACGACAAACAGAAGGAAGTTGTGGATGAAATCGTCGGCATAGCCGGTTTGTATTTTGATCATATCAAATTCACAATCACAAGAAAAAATAATGCATTAAAATATTAAATTAAAAAATTGTGATGAGAAAATTGTATTGAATCTGGTAAATTAATTTTCAGCTGGCTACAGCGACTGTATCAAGTGTCTCGGAAGAATCATCGCCACACTTGACGTATTGACGAGTTTCGCAGTCGCAGCAAAGAGCGGCAAATTCCAACATTACATTAGACCGGAAATGATGCCAAGTGAAACCGGAGAGATCCATCTTATTCAAGCAAGACACCCTTGCTTGGAGTTGCAAGAAGGCGTTAATTACATCGCAAATGACGTTCATCTTAAGCGAAGTAAGTTTCTCGCACATTTGATTTATTGATTCGAACACATTTTCCACTCAAGTCGATACTGAAAAGTGTAATTTTCAATTACAGAGGATTCTGATTTCTGTATTATCACTGGCCCCAACATGGGTGGAAAGAGTACGTACATTCGGAGCATCGCAGTCGTGGCTTTGATGGCTCACATTGGAAGCTTTGTCCCCTGTGACAAAGCAAAAATATCAGTATTGGATGCTATTTTGGCTAGATTGGGCGCAGACGATTCTCAGGTTAAAGGAATGTCGACCTTTATGAACGAGATGGTGGAAACTGCTGCTATTTTAAAGGTTAACATAAGGATAGAAAACAATTTTTGTTGACTCAAAAAATAGTAACATTTTTGAGATGAAAAATATTCAATTTTCAGAATGTTACCTGTAATTCTTTGGTGATCATTGATGAATTGGGAAGAGGAACTTCCACCTATGATGGATGTGGAATTGCTTGGGCGATTGCAGAGTATGAACAATTTGAATCTGGAATTTTAATTTGTTAATTGTCTAAGTTGGAGTTTAATTAAGTTTTATTGAATATTTCAGTCATTTAGCCAGAGAAGTGAATGCCTATTGTCTTTTTGCAACCCATTTCCATGAGATAACTCGGCTAGCTGAAGATTTATCCAACGTCAAAAACTATCACGTCAGTGCGATCGTCGGAGAAGAAAGATTCGTATTACTTTACAAAGTTGAACCGGGAATTTGCGACCAGAGTTTCGGAATTCACGTTGCCAGGATGGCTAATTTCCCAGAGGATATTGTTGAGGTACTTATTTCATATTCTTAAATCTTGTTTGAATTGTTCAGTTGTACACATTGGAGTTATTATTTTCAGTTTGCTAAAGATAAACAAAACGAGTTGGAGGCTGCTCAAGGAGTTGTATTCGAAGGTTCAGATGATCCTGAAACTAAGCGTAAAACTATTAAGGTATGTTTATTTTTTGCGAAAATGAATAATCGGAAAGTATGGAAATTATATTTTGTTACAATTTTGTTACAGGCTGGAGAGGAAATTATCAAAGAGTTCATAGAAAAATGCAAATCGATTGACATGACCGCTTCACCCGACGCTGTACAATCACAAATAACACAGTTTAAAAACGAAGCACTGACTAGCAAAAATCCGTACATCGCAGCGTTGGTACAAAACTGACCCTTTGATCTGACTTCTTTTTTTAAGTATTTAACATTTCTTCATTATTCCATTTATCAGTATTGCAACGGTATTCCTATTATGATTGTATGAGAACGGTATTTTCTAATAAAACTTTTGATACTAAAAGATTAGGTATAGTTTAGTGTTTATATAAAATGTATTTTCTTAGTAAAAAAACATGAGCCTAAAAATTAGTCCAGGATAAGACTTAGTTATAGAATATCAAAACAAACACTTTAATCAGCTGAGAACGCTACGAATTTATAACGGTTGGATTATTTTATCCGAAATCTGAGCGCACTCTTGAATTATTTACGCAAAAGTTACGTTGAGCGCGATCAATCTCTGCTCGTAACATCAGATTTAAACTGTCCACGTTTGACGAATTTTGCCGCGCTTTTAATCCAATTATCAAAGCTATTTAAGCAGTCCTAATTGGAAAGATATTTTTGCAACTTTTAATCGAATAGTACTAAAGTGTTCAAAATCAGCTTAAAATGCTTTACAAATTTTTTTCATCCAAATCAAATTAAACGTTGATTAGATCGCTCTTGTATTACGCAGGTAAATTATAGTTTGTAATGTAGTCACATTATCAAAACGTTTTTATTTCTTAAGTTAATCTGCGACCGTCTAACAAAAAGAGAGAATCAAAGTTATTATACCACCGCTGAAATTTTCCTAATGCTCGGTGAATAATGAAACCATTTAAAATTTGTAATCAAGTTAAAATTGAAGCGATTCTTGCGCGCACGTTTTCTTGTTTTTCAGGTGCAAAAAACAGAGACAAGAATACATATTTTTATCCACGCGATGTGAAACATTGCAAACTAGTATTAATTAATAATTCAACGTGTATTTGCAGACACGATAAACAGTTCGATTATAGTTTCTATCCGCGTTCAAACGTGCGATTCGTAATGCAATTGCTTGAAAATTGCCCGAGCTGAAAAAGCAAGTCTATAAATAATATTTTAATAAACGGATTTTGATGACAAATTAATTGATATCATATCTATCGTCACGATACAGAAAGATCGACGATAAGCGCGTTTGTCAGACTAGGTTTTTCTGATAGACCAAAGTTGTTGTAATCGCGTCGAGTTTTCAAGATGCACGTAATTCGGAAGACCGAACATCTTTTTCCCTATTAATTTTTCCCTTTCCGACCACGACGCAGTGCTCTTTATCAACCAACTAATCACGATTCGATCAGAAGAAATAAAAAAAAAACGAACGATGTCGCCGATTAATTAACTTCAAATCACGGATTATGTTTGCCTTTTTGAGACTCGAACGATTTGCAATAATAATATTTGTTCAAGACCTGATAAAAATTTTCGCCAGTGTGTAGGTTGTGCGTTGTACGTTTATTTTGTTCGTTATTGGCAAAAATGTAGGGCAAGTGTTCGGGACGAATAAAGAAGCAGCGGTCGGTGCAAAAATGTGCTTTCATCTGGTGCTTTTTGTCAAGTGGATGACGAATTGTTTGTTTAGCAGAGTGTTCAATAATTTAGTGCAATTTTTCATGGGCTTTCGCAGAGCAATCGTCGTGCTCGTTTTCTGCTGGTTGATCGGCTGTCCGACCACAGGCCAAACTATATTTAGTGGTGGATCGTACACCGGCAGGGAATGTAAACTTCCTTGCGAAGTGCAAAATGGAAACGTATCGTGTCTACTGACAATCGCTCTTATTCTACCGGCTGACCCGAGATATGACGTTTCATTAAACAAGGTTCTTCCTGCGATTGGTCAGTAAAATAGTAATATCAAATTAACAAAAAAAATAACAATCGACTAAAAATGAAGTGCCAGTAAAATAACAAAGTTGTGTTTTCAATTTCAGATTTGGCAATAACAAAAGCACGTGAAACAATGCTGATACCTCGTGAACTGAAATTTCGTGTGACAACTCAGGACGATGATTGCGATGCAACGTATGCACAGTTACGAACGATGGAGAATTATTCCAAGTGCATACATTTGTTCCTGGGGCCTGTGTGTGATTATTCATTAGGTACACTGAAAAACGCTATTCAAATGGTATGAGCGTGGGAAAAGCTTTGAAGAAAACGCACGCATAAATTGTTTAGATTGAAGTTTCTTTGGACCGGTCCAGAAAGGGGTATTTTAATATTGATCGGGTCGGAGATTGCGCCAAGAAAATTCTCGTCTCTCTATATTATCCAGAAAACGATATCAGGATCTGCAAAACTGACCGAACGAACGGTTATGTCTTGAGAATTTATTCCCTGACAAAAAAATGCGATTACAGTTGAAACTTTATTATCCTTCGTGTCTTCATAAAATCGATCTAAAGTAGCGATTCTCGAGCAAATGGGCTTTTTTCTACCATCGACGACTTTTCATCCAAAATGATGGTAAAGTTGAAGATTCTTTTTGATAAATATTTGTTGTTGATTTGATGTTTCAGCGAACGTCGGTCGGGTGGTGAAATTCCTGGGAACTCCCTTGATAACGACAGGTGGGCTGACTTTTGACTTTACAAAGAAAAAGACGTCGTTTCACGATGAATTTTTCATGACCATCCGCATAGGCACTATATCATTCAGAGACATCGTTTATTTTTTCCTCTCCTTAATGGACAGGTAAGCTTTTGAATATTTTGTTCAAAGCAAACTTTCAAGAGCTATTAGTAACACCCTTTTTTACGTTTTCAGGCACGACTGGCGCAAAGTGCATCTCATGTACGAACTCAACGGACAGTGTCAGATTGCTGGCAAGCACACATGCCAGCTGGTTATGAAATCTATGGTCGAGTTTTTTAAAAAAAGGCTCGACTTCATCTACGGCAGCGTCGACATTGAAAATATCGCGCCTAAAGACCTTCCTCAGATTCTTAAAGATCATGTGGGAAACTCGTACGGCGGTGAGTAAAGCTGAATTGGGAAATTAAGTTTAACGAGAATCGATTCCTGCATAATCCCGATTTCGACACTTGAAAAGTGACTGGTACTAGATAGGATTTTGTGCAAAGTTAACTTTTCAAAACATGCAAGGAGGTTGGACGACGCAGTTTGAAACTCGACTCTTCTTTGTTCGAAGTATCATTTTATACAGTTTCGTTCAAACTTTTGTTCAGTCATATTACGAGAAGATTAATTCAATTTTAACAAAATCTCCGTTCACATTTATCCTTAATGGAGATTGGTCGCGATTAGTACGATGGATTTTGGGATAAAAAGTGGAATGCATTTTCTTTTCGATGTTAAGAACTTTTTCATGCCACGATAAGACGGTTAAACTTGGAGCAAAATAATACTGAACAGGCAATGTAGATGATATTGCCCGTTTTCACAAAGTGCCAAGTAAGAGGCAACGGTCACATCAATGGGAAGTCATGTCCCACCTCAGATGCTGCTAAGCATCTTCTTACCCGGCACTTAGCCGGAACAATTTTCGTTCAGTTCGACGTCGATGAATTTTTTAGAGATTGCACCAAATTTGCAAAGTGAGTGCAATTAGGACACAATTTGCATCCGAGTGAATAGATGAGAAACTACAAAAATGCATCGCACCTCATTACTCGAAAATTCATAGTCGGGATAAAAAGTGAGGATCAAAATATTAGGGATTGTAAACATAATTCAGTAATTTAGTGGAGCATGTTCTCGTCAACGCCTGTGAATAGGCAATCTGGCACTCGCAGAATCTTGTCGCATAACATGCATTCAAACAATTCATAATTAGCGAAATCACGCAGTCGCAAATAAACCACTGTTTTATTTTTTTCTGTTCAATCAGTTTTGTGATTGAAAAATCGGATTTCCAATTTTGTTATTGAGTCACTTCTTAAGTTAATCTTCAACATAGTATTAAAAAGCAAGATTGGATATTTGGGAAATAAGCTTTTCGAACAGAAGCGTACTTTATTGCATCGAAGGAAGGATTCTTTTTTCATCCAGTGCGTCTTTATGTACAATACAGCACAGTCGCCTGTTGCTCAGCGGCACGCACTCGATGAAACTTTTTGTTGCCTATTATGAGATGTGACGAAAAAAATGGAATTCGCGAATCTCAGTTTTTGTTTAACATTTATTTTTCTCCGTAAAAAGTTACCTGTGATATTCAATTTTTTGAAAACGTACCAGCTGATATTCAGTGAAAAGTAACTTGTTCGAGTTTCGGTGTATCAGTAACTTTTTTTTCGATACAGAAATTGCCAATTTGCTGTCAGGACGCTTCGTTAACGAGGTCATAAAAAGTAAACCTTCTATAACATTTTTACGGTTTTTAATTTACCGAAACCCCGAGGTGGTCCAAAATTTTAATTACAAGCGACGAAACATTTTTACTCACGCGATGTAAAAGCGAATCAATACTGTGCCGGAGCAAATCAGAATCTGCCATTGTCGTCTCTTTGCAAACTGAACGATACATGAAAAAGTAAGTTGATTCGTCCTGAATGCAATGATCGAACCATTCAGACAGCAGCAATTAAAACCCATACAGAAATGATGAAAAAAAAAAAAAAACTAAAAAGTTATAAGAGAAAAAAAACATGGAAACGAGTAGCCAGACATATCCTTGTTTATTTTATGTTTTCATACTTTCATTACTTGAATCTATATAATCTGTGATTACTTCCTACTTGTGTTAGAGTAGAATTAGTCCTGTACTTGAAGGAAAACAAAGTTGAAACGAATAATTGAACACCTTTTGTATCTCGCGATAATTTGTTTTCGATGTTCATCAAAAGTTTTGTTTCCTTGAATATTTTAGTTAGATTTTAAGCTTTGATCAAATTTTGAAAGAATGAAAAAAAAAAGTTACGGCATGGAAAATAATTGCGTTTAAAGATAGTGAAGCTTTGTGCGGATTTAATTGAAATTCGACACTAATTGTTGGGCCGAGTTTTTGCTGACGTTTGACGGGATTGAATTGGAGATTAAATTGTTGAAATGTTATACAAGCAGTGACGAGAAAAAACAATGAGCTAAAAATTGCGGGGATTTGAAATATCGAGGCGAGTTTGGATGCGAAATCAAGATTAATATTGGCAAGGATTATAAGCGGAGACAAGATCGCGGCTGTACCAATGAAAACTATGACGGCCGACGCATGCCCAGCAGTCGTGGAATGTGACGAACAGATACCAATACTAAAGAGCAGGACGTTTAATTTGGCGTGGGGATTTTAAAGGTGAACGGTTTTAAGGAACGATCGCGATCGAGGTTCGCGCGCCGGCTAAACGGTCGGACGCTTTTGCAGTTGTAAGCACGCGCCTCAGTCGGATCCGCGACACCGCGCCAAATTATGATCGGCTCCGACGATTCCACAACTGTGAACCCATGCGCTCGCTCGCCACGTGAATCTCCCGGCACTCTTCGTTCTATTCTCATCCACCCATCCAACGTGTTTACACTTTCCATCTAATTGTGAGGTGAGACTACCAACAAAGTGACAAGTTTTTTTTTGTGCGCGAAAAATTACGTTTTCCATTCGTGGTTGAACAAGGGTTTTCCAACTTGGCAAGATTGTTGAAAAAAAGTACAAATTTCATCAACTTCCAATCGCAGCTCGGAAATTTACACCAGGACGAAAATTGTGTTACGAACTCCGTGCCGAGGCGGTGTAAAACTCGTTTGCGTTATGTTCCTCTTAAAAGGCCGATAAAAAGGTATGAAAAATGGCACAGTCAAATCTGTGACCAAACAAGTCGAGAGGCGAAATTTGATTTCGTGTCACTTGTTCATTCTTGGATGGACAAGTGCGAGTTTTTTGGCATTCTTTTGTTCTTTTATTTCAGTTTGTTTATTATGCAGAGGCGAAGCCTGCGTTGTTTCGGTTTGATACGAAACCAGCTTTTGCCTGTAAACGAATAGATACCGAGCCGCAGTTGCTCCGTTTTTTTGCTCGTTTTTTTCTCTGACGAAATTTAATCGCACTGCGACCAACAAAAATTTCAACAAAAGTTCGGTTCTTACGGGTTTCTGTATGTAAATCATCTGGATTTAATATTCTTTGATCTGACGTTTCTTTGCAAATCAATTCCTCGGTCGAGTTATTGTTTTTTTGTTTCAAACCTTATCAAAAATATGCTCACTCGACTGAATCAACAAAACAGAGGAAAAATAACAAATCTTTTCATTTCAGAATTATTATATAATTTAAATGCCATTTTAATACAAAAACTCCTGACGTTTTTTGCCTTGGAAGCGAAGCAAACGGGATGTACATACGAACCCCTAATTTCCATTTATGCAAATACGTTTGTGTTTCGCATGATATTAAAGAATTCTTTTTCGTTTCGGTGCATGTGTCATTCAAAAGTTTGAAATTTTATGAAATCGAGTGGTATTGTTCATTAACCTTTTACAATAGGCGAATTTCAAATTACTGAAAGGGAATAATAATATAAGATGGTAATCGAATTTGACATTCAGAAGAGCTCGAGATTAAGAAGCAGTTATAATTTAGCAGCGGTGTGCTTCTGGGTGAATTTTCAAAGCCATCACACGAGGGTCGAAAAGGGAAAACGTCAAAAACAGCGCGAGAATATTAATATCGATCACCCGATTCACTTTCTATTATTTCATTTTTATTCTATCAGCTTTTTCTGGAACATTAAATATCGGTTATTAATAATAGAAGGGGTAGAAACTAATTGGTTTTTTTTTGATATATTGTTTGATTGGTATTGTGAGATCTATGGTTTTAGTGCAACGATAATTTCAGTTTTATTCTACCTGTGCTTTTTGCGAACAAGAAATATCGGTTATTAATAATAGACGATTGAGTAGAAAATAATTGATTTTTTTGAAAATATTATGACGATTGTTATTTTGAAACCTGTTATTTGAGAGCAGTGGTGATCAAAGTAGAAGAAATTTGAATCGGTCAGTCGGTTAATGGAACATATTATTATACGATTAGCTAATCACGCATCATTTGAAGTTGCGTTTCAATATTTTGCAGCCGTCAGTTTGACGATCCAATCGATTTTAGCCATTTCATCAATTCATAAGTGCCAATATATTACCTTCAATTTGAAATCTTATTTTATACAAAATACTACAGAAGACTTTTCTAAAATGAAACAAGAAACTTTGATTATTATTGAAAGAGTTTAATTTAGTTTTTTGATTTTGTTTGTTTGTTGTGTTGGAGGCTTGGATTAATGTTCTTTTTTCACCCTTTCAATACTTTTTTTTTTGCAGTATCGTAAAACTGATGGATTTTACTCATAGTGTAGTTTTGTAAGTGACATATTTTAGCAAGTGACATGAATACCAATAAATCGCGGTAGATGACACGTCTCATTTGAGCTTGAAAAATAATATTGCGAAAAGGAACATTATTTTTTATTTAAAAATTTATCAAGATGAATATGAGGAAAGATTTTCTCTGCTTTCTCAGCTTCTGACTTGGCAATGAAAAAAAGAAAATTCAAAAAAAATCAAGAGACTGACGAAAAGCTGGATTTTCTATCGGTTAAAAATGCAAATAATCAGAGAAACCGATAAAATTGAAATAAAATCTTCTTAGGTTGATATTTTTTCTCCACGAGAATAATCAATTTGAGTTACAAGTTCTACGGACTGTTATTACATTTATGCCCAACAAGTAATCTCATTAATTTAACTGTAATTGCATTTGAGAAATAGATTTAACGGCAACAGGCAAATATTTCGATCAAATGCAAAATCGAAGTAACAAATTAATATTCAAATCAAGACAGTTTTTTTTCATTTAATTGAATAAAATAACAATTTTTTAAACACTCTTTTTTCAACCAACAAAAACTCAAATCTTGAAAACTGAAAAACTTGAAAGAACAACAATTTTCAAAATGGTTTATTTAGTAGACTGTGAAAAATTGTTAAAAAAACCGTTATAGAAAGACAATTTATATTCGACACAAGAAAAGACTTCGGCACACGTGTAACGTGGTATGTTTAGACGCGCAAACTTACATCAGATGGTTCAGGTTGGACCGATGATTTATAAATCGTTATTGCTATGCAGTCGGACGTTTAATTATGTTCTAACATTTCACATGTCATTCACAATTATTCATTACGATTAATCACACTCCAAACCGAAAAAAAAACATTCTTGACATTTTCACCCACTTAAACGGATGATGGTTTTTCCTTATAAATTGTCCAGAAAGTAAGGTGATCGTAACATTTTTTCCAACCTGGCGAAAAAAAGCGCAACGATTGATTGAAAGTGACGCCGAATGAATAGCTCCAATTAATCGTTAACTAATACTTGACAATTTGTGGCTGCCAATGAAACAAGCTGAAGTATCGTTCTGATGATGGCGATTTATTTTGCAGAACAATGACAACTATCAGGAAAAAATGCTGCGAAAGAAGAAACTGTAATTGCGACTGAAACTCCATATCAGATCCCTTAAAAGTTCCCTAAAAAAAAGGTATCACGTTATCGGCCATGAGATATCTTTTAAATAGTTATAGATTACTTGTGATAATATCATGGCTGGACACTGTGGCGGTGTTCGTTATCGCTGACTCGTACCGGGCAAATTTCGTCGGATGTCCCTCAGACTCTCAGCGACACAAGAAGAAAGTCGTGACGTTCGGCGTGATAGCACCCAACAGTATCAATCACGAGCAGAGTCTCTTCCGAATTTTGCCTGCTGTGAATCTCGCGGTTGAAAAAGTCAAGTCCATGGATCTACTGCCAGGCTGGACTTTGGACGTCACGTATGGAGATTCGCAATGTTCCAGCACGCATGGGCCCCTCATCGCCATGGAATTCTACTTCAATAAGTCGGCAGGTCTCTTTTCATTCATGTCAAATTTCGAAATTCATCGTTCTATGACAAAATCTGAAAGCAAAGATGTAAAGTAAAATCAATAGTTTGTATTCATTGGAAGAGGATGAAAAATCTAATTTTTAAAATCAGAATTGGTTGATGATTTATTCGAGTGTTAAGTAGGGGTAATTTGAATGTGAAATTGTTTGTCTCGTGTAAAGTCATGGGTGCGTGAAAATAAATTGTACTTGTATTCGAATCGCAAATTGTATATTGAGTTGTGCAAGCGAGGGAAGTCGATTGGTTATGTGAATTGCACGCTGGAGATGATTCAAGACTGAATCGATTGATTCAATGGTCCATTTATATCTGCGTAAGACACATGGAAAATTAATATCACATTTCGTTCAAGGATCGGACTTGTAGTTCCTATTCTTCTGGTTAACAAGTCGTACTAGATTCAATGCTCTGTTCACATTAATCATTGTTTGAGCATGAAAATAAAATATGAAATAGGACGAAATTCAGACAAATTTGAGTGTCGAAAATTAAGATAAAGTAGGTGAGACAATATGGTTCGAGCGGAACAGTGAATTCAAGCAAGTTTCAATGCATTTCA
>CM036345.1:8384640-8450026 GCA_020615435.1 Telenomus remus | reverse complement strand
TTTGTGCGGATGAGGGCCACGCTACGGATGACGAAATTTTACACTTATTTCCATATGAGTGCATTTCTACATTCACAATTTCAATTTATGTCATTCTCTTTACATTTCTATTTACCTATTTTAACATTGCTTGAAAATGTAATAGACAGATTTGCAACCAGTTACTAATTCGTTTCTATGGGAATTCAATGGACGTACCTTAGCATACGGACATGGAAGAGCGGGATCAGATTTTTTGGGACCGATTTTCAAAAAGTTATCCAACGTAGGTCCGCTTCTTCCGAGTGGATCGTCGGGTGGCATAAATCGATCGTTGACAAAACTGTACATTAGAATCCTCTCTTCAACGACTTTGCGAAACTCGGGATTCTCCTGAGCCAAGTCTCGATAATTGTCGTTGCTCACGACTATTCCATCCAGTTCGGCTGCGAGCCTCAAGATGTACCTATCGTCGTAACAAACCATCCGTTTGCCACCCACTAATCTGCAAATCAAACAAACTACATCAGCAAATGTCGAAGATTTTAATTATTCAAAAGTGCAGAAAACAATTGAAAATAATAACGAGTTGTGTGTTGCAAATTTCGTGAGAGCTCAATTATGGACATTTAACGCCAATCATAGCTCAGTTAATAATGCAAACATCTTTTTCTCGCTGAATCTTTTTTGTGTCTGACTGACAGTCATCATTTATCATCCGCGATGATCGAAATGCGAGATTTTACTTTCCCTTGGCAAACGGGGTTAATTAGTTATTCATAACAAACTAAACCCAACATCCCGCTGTCATTATATTAATTAACGAATAGCATTTTTTCCTCCGGTGATTACTATCAAAGTGGATCTCTTGTGAAAGTTGCGAGATCTTAATCTACCTTTTTTCTTTACTCATTCTCATTGATTAGAACAATGGACTTGTTGTTCGGTTCAGTTTCTTATTAACAATTAAACAAAAAAGTTCTAAAGAAGTTGAATTCTTACTTTTGAACAAATCAATACTTTTAATTGGTTGAAATTGGAGTCAAACGTTTACAATCAAAGTCATTGAAAATTGTAACAAGGGAAAGGTAGTTCCAGTGTTAAGGATACATGGACAAAAAAATCGAAAATTTAAACAAACAACGAACCTTGAAGGTGTAAAAACTAAAAGTCGATCCCGTTCAAGTTCGCCAAGTATCTCCTGGTCGGCGATAGGATTGTCTGGCCTGGAGGCCTCCTTTCGCCACTTTGGCACAAAGACCGTTATTTCACGGTGTCCTCGCGCACGGAACCAATCGACGCAAATTTTAATGCCCCTGCAGGAGAAGACCTCCTTGTTGCCATGGCTCATGGCCACGTTGCTGCCGTCGATGACGACCGGACGCAGCGCCCCAGTGGACAGTTGCGTCACGCAGTCTTCCGTCGACAGCTCCGTGTCCGGGAAACCGTCAGTCTCGTCCGCCGTGTCGGCAATTTTGGCGAACTGCCCCTAACTTAATCAATTCTGCCAACAGCTCGTTCTGCCCTGGATCCGGCCCGAGTTTTAATAACGCCGCCTGTACCAACCGTTCCGTGTAGCCTAATTTCAGTGCGAATTCTACTCTTGCTGTGTAACCTGGAAACAATTTTTCAAAATTAAAATTCACGTTTGAGTTAGTTCTAGGAAATTGGCATAGATGAAGTGACTTGGAAAAAAGACTTAGACTTTGAAAAAGGTTCAGACCTGGTGTTTGTGTTGGTGAAGGTCCCTGAACGCTGACGTATTCTGCAAATTCTGCTGCTAGTGTGTCTGACGTGGTTCGAGAGACATCGGAATGAGAAACCTGCGATTCCAGTTGCGGATGAACCGCAATCGAGCCCAAGGAATCCTCTGCCTCGAAATCGCTGTCGTACGACGAATCCTCGGCCTCCGCTCCATTTCCTGCTCCGAGCACCGTGCAGTCGACATACCTCTGCAACACACCAATGACAACATACTTCTATTAGAAATGTTCATTGCATTTTTCAAATTCTTATTTTCAACATTTTTTAAGTCACGCTCAATTTAGTCTGGTGTTATTTTAAGGTTTCTATTATTCAATATTTCAGCCTTAGAACTATCCAAAAATCTGTTCCTCTAAAGTTACTAGTTTCTTTAAACTTTTCTATAAGCTGTTATAAATTATAACTTTTCATTGAAAGAATAATAATTATCAATCGCTTTATAAAGAATTTGTTCCAAATTTGAGTCAGAAGTGCTGAAATTTTTAATTTTGAATATGAATATTTGTATTAAAAACTGATTTGATTTTTTTTTGAGAAATAATAACAAACAATCTGACGATTCTAAAATGCGTTTCAGATTTAGTGGTCGTAACGAACGGATATGTGTTCCGCTGACTTTTGTGCTGCGTAACGTGAAAACTCGAGGCATTAAGCAACCGCATGCATTGACGAGGAAATTGTATACAGCGAGCCTGGAAATACTAGTTTTGTTTCAGTATACATATTTGCGAGACGTGGTTTCGCATTCCTGCGGCCACGCTTTTAGGACAGGCTAGTTTTCAAATATGTTTCAACACTCGATATATTTATCCGATGAGGATGTGCATAAACCGGTTCTCAAAACCATATTCAAAAATAGCCGATTGTAAGGCGCCAACGCTTTGAAACCAACTTTCGGTCCTATAAATTCATCCTTTCTGTTAATTTCATATTCAAATTTTCGTTCAAATCTGTGTTTCAACATTTTTCAAATTTCAAACTGTAGAAAAAGTTGAAGATTCACGTTCGACAGTGTATTATGTAAGCGTTATTATTTTAACAAGTCGATTTGTGCGTCAATGTTTTGCTAACGCCGAGCAACGGTGTATCATTTATTTGAAGTTATCTTGTCAAATCAGTTGGATTCGAATACAAACGCGAGTTGAATTCCAATCGATCAGACCGTTTGTCGCGCTTTCGGACCAATTGTAGATAAAACGCATGCAATTCCTACAATCCCAAAAAATTTTCTTTTCGTTTCTAACATTTAAAATTTTTTCATATCATTTTTATATTAATTGTTGAATTAAAATGAAAAAAAATAATGGAAATTGTAACAAAATGAAAAGTAGAAAAGAAAGTGAACTAATGAAAACGAGGCTATAGATTTCGATGAAATTCAATTGCGCTCGTTTGGCGTGCAATTATAATTCAATTATTTATCAATCTCGACTACAAAAACACGTTTTGTTAAGCGTGCAGAATTTGTGTCATGCATCGCAAACACGTCGTGTAGCTTTCAGTTCGAACTGATCGAGCGCCGCAGCTGCGAAACCACATTTATGATATTTAAATTTATATTCTCAAATAAACCAAAGAGCCGACTGAATTATGCATAAGCAACTAGACCGAAAGCCGCGCGACAAATGTCGAACGACGGATTTACAATTTCAATTCGCACAGGCCTTATAAATTGCGCTTTCATACGCTCGTTATTTTTTTACACCTGAATTCCGAGGCGTTTTCAGCTCGTGTAGAAGTTCGAACTTTGCATGTTAATGACTGCCTTAAGAAAGTACAAATTAAGTGTCATAAATTGAATATCGACGTAGTTTGTGAATGAAGCCCTGATGAACGAAGAAAAAAAGCAAAGGGCGGAAACGAGATGGAACAGTTTTTTTGTCGGTTGCTTTAATCTTTCGAGATAACATCTAAGATAATGAGATACAAGTACACGTGATTTTGCTCTGTGCCTCCTGGCATGAGTTATTACCCCGGTCGAGATGATATAATCCTTTTCGCGCAACAGTTAAGACAGTTCAAATAACTCAAAATTAGAAGAACTACGAGACTTCAATTTTTTTCTTCGATTTTAAAAATGTCTTGACAATTGAGTTTTTTCAATTTCTGAACTTTGTGTAAAAGGATTGTGCGGATTTCGTTCTTGAATTTTTAGTTTGAAAGTTCAAAATATTACAGAAGAACCAATAAATCCAACGATCAGTGCGAAATATCACGAGGGAATAAATTATTCCAGCCTTGCCCTACACAACGTGTGTGTAACACACAATGCCGCAGCCACGCGCTTTGCGACTAAGAGGATATGCTAATCTTGACTTTTAATTCTTCAATCTGACTCATTCACATTAACCGGGACTAAGGCCGTGCAGATACACACCGACCTTAATAATTACGTTATGTGACAGTTCATCTGACACTCAAAAAGGACAGCAAAATGTACAACTCTTCCATTCTTCCATTACATTTCTTAACTCCAGTTTCTCGTTCTTCTACAATCGTCAAAAGTCGAGTTTACGAGTTATGTAATGCTTTTTCTCCGAACAACTTTTCTACTGCTGTTTCCATTCATTTCTTACTTTTTATTATTTTTTTTTCATTGCTGGATAATGGGAAAAAAATGTCATAATTGGAGTCACTAAATTTTAGTAAAAGATGTTGAGGGAGAAATGAAAAGAGTTAAATTGGTTTTAGTTGTTTCAAAATGAATTAATTAAAGAAAGTTTTGCAGAGAGAAAAATGACAATTAGTGTGTAAAGACAGTACTTTGAAATGAATCTTGAGTAAATACGACATAATTCAGTCATGTTGGCGGATGTAACCATTAGCGGAAACCGAGGTGAAAGTAGCAAGTTGAGATGGAGATACGGAGGGTCGGTGAGGTTCTATGAACCGGCTGATGTTGACAGGTGTCGTCGACATTGCTACCACAAATGTTATAAATCTTATTACTTCTATCTACCAACGTCTCAATACACTCAATAAAATAAACCGTTTTTCATCTCTAAAAAAATGCAATTAAAAAAGCAGTTGTATTGTATTTTTGCTAATTCCTGATACGAATGACAGAATTAACATGTTAATTAAATTGTCAATGAATTTTTTTTTCTACTTGTTTTGAAGTTGGTAAGAGAGTGTATTCGAGCGTTGCAGAAGGGATCGTCTGCGACGTAGAAAGAAACTCAAATAATGCATAACCTCGGCCTGAAAAAAAGCCACGCGCGACTTTGTAACACACGTTAAAAATGCGTATGCGGATCTTTCGAACCTACTTTATTTCTCTAACCATAAAGTTCTATGACACAGAGCACTCTTTCAAAAGTCCCAGTGCTGACTTTCAATTATTTTTCAAAACTAATTTAAAATTTTTTTTCCATAACAAAATTTTTTCATTTTTAATTGCTGGTTCGAGACTGGCAATAAATCAGAACTAATAAATCATCAAGTCAACGATACAGATTAGGACAATGTGAATTCAAAACAGTTCATTCATTTGGCACAGATCAGAGTGTCAATAAAATTGATGACTTATCATGAGAGCTTTTGAAAAACATGCACGACAGATAATATCAGCGATCCAATTCATTCGAGTGAATATTTCACTTCGGCCAGTGAACGTGATATGAGTGCATGCTTGAATGAGCGAACCCGGAAGCGGTTAGCGTCTCGTGTGTACAAGACCGAGAAGGAAAAGGGGCAAAAAGTGCACGGCCCACGGCTAATTGAAATGCCTATAACGATTCGATTGTGAAACAATTGTCTCCTGGCGATAATCATACGCAATTGAGTGTACTTCATTTTTGTGTTAGCGCGAGACGTCTCTGTCGTTTTAGGCTCGGGTACAACTTGCAATTTGTAATTCAGCCTATCATGCCGACAAAACGAGTCGGCTGCGCGTTTAATCACAACTTATGACCGTTGTGATTAATCTTATTAGCTGAAATTTATTGTTGTGTCCAGCCGAGCCAATCGGTTCTGATGAAATCATTATTTTGCGAGAAAACCAATTGACACTTTTGTGAAAGCAAATTGTTGTTGTTTGTGTTTTGTTTTGAGTTTTGAAGTTCGTTCATTTGGGTTTGATCTTGGAATGAAGTTTAGAAAAGTTTGACTGGTTGTGGGTTGTCTATAATTGTGTTATTTAAAAAGTCATCATGGATGACTTGCGAAAAAGATGTTTCTCATCGTCAGCAATCACGACACAATCAGTTACAATCATCTTTAAGATTTACATTGTTTATACAGTCGATCATATCATTACTTTTTGTAACTGAACAGTAATTTATTTTACCGCAATTTACCGCAACTCGAATACATCATTTTTTGACTAACTTTTTTTCATAAAACAAACGATACACTGTTGTAAAAATGAGATAAATTTAAAATTTACAATTATTTTACATAAAATGAAGAAAAAAGTTGTTTTAGTTACATCGAAGTAGAAAATCGTGCATGTAAGCCGTATGAATTTCTCTAAGTTTTAAGTTCCCATGTTTTGTTGACTTTTCACACAATTCTAATCGGTTTAGAATTGCATTGCTGGAATATAACACCGGCAGTCTTCTGAGGCGTGAACATGCAAAACTTTATCTAGAAACTGGGAAGAAAAAGCAGTACCAATGTGGTGGACTGCAAGAAAGTTTGGTGCCAGTCGCAATTCAGGGCAAATTCGTCGGTATAACTTTTTAACACGCGTAATCGCCAATTTCACGAATTTCACGGGGGAAAAAATGGCTCTTCGAAAGTGACGTTTTGTCGTGTATACTTTCATGCACCGTGCGCATGCATCAAACCGGAAGTGAAATATCCGCCAACCTCGTTACACAGTTGGGAATCCTCGTCACTTTCTTTATTACAATCAGAAATTCGACATTTCATTTAATTTTAAAACCTTTTTTTTTCATTTCAATTCTTAAAGTATTTTGTAATTTGAAAAAAATGTTTGAATGGTTTTTTGAGGGAGTTTGAAATTGCAAATAAAAACGACTGATTGATATTGACAAATTGTAATGACAAATGAGAGAGTTGCAATAACAAAACTAATAGGTTTATATCCAAGTTGTTGATCGGCGACCGAAAATAATTTCTTAGGAATGTCAATTGGTCTTGGTGTGTGATTAAAATCACATAACTTAACATTTGTGCATCAGCGCGCATACAATTTTCCACTTGCAAATTTCTTAAACTTCGAAGCTACGCAACGAGTCGTAATTTATGAAAACAAACTCTCACATTCCGCGACATTTTCTCACCATCACTTTCTATACAATTTATTTGCACCCAATCAAATCGTCAATTAATATTCTTTTCTGACGTTGATGCTAACTTAAAAAAAACTGACCGATACCGACATAAGCAGAACAGTTATTAATTACTGACAATCAAAATTTCATTACAGATACAAATTTAACGAGATTTTTTTGTGCGGTTTTAATAATTTTCTGCAAATTGAAGATGCCCATTTAAGGTCAACAACTTGTGGTGAAGCGTGACAAAAAACGTCTCAGGGACAGGTTGTGGCGAAAAGATTTACTTCCGATTCTGCCTCGGACCTGACAACTTGAGTTCTATTTTTCTGGTCCGAACTAAGGACTTTCTAAATGGTCATGGATTTCTCAGAAGTTGTAACAAAGTTTCGGTTATCGTGAAACATTTTTTTGTTCTCATTTTTACAGTTTTTGCAAAATGTTAGATAGTAATTGTCAGAACACAGTTTGTAATTTTTACAAACATTTTCGAAATACAAAAAAACTATACTGCAATCAATCATCAAAAAAATTTTGAAAAAAAAACGAAGAGGAGAAAAACGTGGGAAAATATTTCTACATCTAAATATGTACCTTTCCCGTGACAGTCATCGCGGAGTATGTCCCTGAGAGCAGCGACAGGTTGAATAAGATTGTCGTGTGACGTTACGACTGATAAGTGTATCCGGATGCGGTGACACATGCACACACACAATCACACACATACACAATCACAAATAATTTTCAGCGCATGGCGCTAATCGCGCGATTTCGGCGGATCTGCTCGAGAGACAATTCGAGCGCGCCGGGCGCGAAATTTGAACTGGGCGCGATCGCCGGCTCGTCATTCCTCGGTCACATCACTGGGGGGTGAGGGGTGGGGGGTTAGAAAAGGAGGAAGAGATAGAAGGAGGAGAGAGAAAGAGAGGAAAAAGGGCCGGAAAGCGGCACGGTTTTCGCGACGAGTGGCTAGTGAATGGACCGATCTACTGACTTGAGCACACAGACCGTCACTGCTCCCTCTCTTCGAACAATGATCCCCACCGTTCCGACGCCCATCACGCAAATCGTGCGTTCGTGACTGCCGCCGCAGCGGACACGTGACGTCGACGACAGTGCCGTGCGAATTCAACATTTTTATGTTACAAATCTCCCCCTCCCCCTGCTCTCCTTCCCCTCCGAGTTTGTTCCCTTTCAGGTTACGATTTCATTCAGCGCTCTGTTCGGAAAACAATGAGACGTCTCTGATTGACACTTTCTTTTTTTTGCTCAATTTGAAAACCGATCTTTTAACGATCTCAGTCGCGAGTGAGGTAATTGGTCCCCTCCTTTTGAAATTGTTGGGGTAATTTTCTTTCTTTTTGTTTTTTGTTTCAACTTTTAGTTTTCTTGAAATAATATTCAAGTTTAGTGAGATAAATCGGGGAAAATCAAGACATTTTTCGAAAATTTATTGGCAAGTTTATCTCTGCGAAATTCAGTAATTAAATTGTACGAAAAAAGAAGATATGAAAAAGATAAAACTGACATTGCTAACTAATTATCAAGACAGTCTGATTGGATTTTTTGTGCAATTAATTCAACAATTATTCAATAATTATTATCGTGATAAATGACTACAAATGACAGTCTCATTTTGAATCGCCTTCCAGCAGTTGAACTTTGAAGATTACATTTGTCACCTTGTGAATTTCTTGTACATTTTTGAACTGTTATTATGGAAAAATTCGTAACATCTTGTGAAATGTCGTAACGTCTAAATTATATAAACCTGTCGAAAGTAGTCGGTTTTTTTCAAGATGACTTATAGTGAGATTTGTAATTTTAATTCGGATGGTTTTTTTTCTCTTTCTCTTTGCTCAATTAATATTGCGATAATCTCTACAGGTGATTGGAAGTGAAAAAAACGGACTGATTTAGAATTATCAACTGGATTGAGACAAATGCAATGCACTTTTACCGTTATCAGTGCGATAGCAATGTTTTTGTGCCGGATTTTGATTGGAGGCGCTCTTCTTGAGCGAGAGAAATCGAGGCTATCGATATTCCCGGACCTTTGTAGCCTGCTTGTGACGTCAGGCGAAAATCAGACCGGATAGCAAGTCACCAAAAGTTATCGGCCGATCCGGGTTATCGACGAGTTAACTTCTTAAGCCAGCCGGTCATTCACGACACCTTCGTATCGCATATCGACGCTTTTCCCTATTATAAATCTTCGTACGCGAGAAAAGTAATGTGAAACTATTTTCAACAGAAAAGATTTTCACAAGTTATGGAAAACTCATCTCATGAAATGAAAAATAAAGTTGTAAAAAAAGTTGCGGTAAAGGAAATGGAACTGGGATGGTTTTATGAGAAAAGTTTGGAAAATAGTGGCGTAATACATCTTGATGCGGTTAGCTCGAGCATCAGCAATAATCATAATTACCGGGTCACGATTATGCTCCTCGTAATTGCGGGTCATTCGCAGCGATCGATCGATAAGAACTAATTAACTCACGGCAACACAGAATTTCCTCCGACTCGCACGCGTCACCGATTCTCAACCGAAATTCAACGTTTGTGCAGCTCAATTTGATCTCCAAATTCATCCGACCATTTCAAATTCAAACTTTACCTCAAATTTTCAATTTGCCAAATTGCCCATTTTCAATCTTTTCATTTTTCTCTTCAACGCTGATTGATTTTTTCAAACAGAACCAAAATAAACAAAACCAAAAATATAAAAATTGAAAAATTCTTGCCGAAAGAAAAAATAGACTTGAAATCGATGGTGTTGGAAATAGTAAACATTGTAAACCGATTGAAAGTCGAGTTTGTTTGCTACGCTCCTGAAAGTTACCAGTCGCCGGCGACTGACCAATAAAGAGAGGCGGTAACGCGGATCCGGGTGTGTACCCCACCTTCTGAAGACGGAGAACGTTCTGACAGGCATGCACACACTTGTACGATGAGACGAGTTACATACGTTGTATGCTGCATGCGTGGGGATCGCCGTCTCTCTCGGATTCTCTCATCATCACGGCAACCGGCCAAACAACTGTATAACTGCGCCGTCCACCTGTCCACTTTTACATCAGCTGTACACATTCTAACATCTCAGATCCTTTTCGATCTTGATTTACGCGTCCGATAGACAAGCGCTTGTTACACTTGCTTATCACGCTCAATGTGCAATCAAATATCCTATCGTCCAATTGAATCGAACATTTGAATTCAAATGACAAGTGTAACTTGATCGCTCTTACTGTTTTCTACATCTTTGTTAACTTTTTTCAAACGTTTTATGCGGGTCATAGTATTGATTCTTTCTGGAGCTAAACTAAATGTGATTTTACCGCAAATTTACCGCAACTTGGGATTGTTTATTTTGGATGTAATGCGTTTGTATATATACTTTTGGAACCATAAAAATACTCAACTTCGTTTACCGCAATTTCACCGCAATCGTCATAGTTCAATCCGTTTTACCGCAAATGGCATTCCTCAACTACTATGGAATTGCAACTTGTTGTTATATTTGGTTGATTACAGATCGTGTGAAAATATCATTGAAATATTTTTTGCAACTTTCTGATGGGTAATAAACAAGTTTAATTAAGGCATGATTGGATAATAGTGTAAATAACTCGCCAACCTTATCATTTGAATGAAATCAATAAATTGTCGTGCTTTTTATCAAAGCACCAATAATTGATATAATTCCCAACCAGTGATTTGCTAACGAACGAATATAAAGACATAAACAATCGGCGTGTAAAAACTGATCTCATTTAACTAAACACTGATTAGTATCGCGGAGATGTGTATTGAAAGAGCGATCTATCATAAACACAAATTATGAATGTTAATCGCGATGCTTGTAATCGCGCAAATGTCAACACGTGGAACTGTTTGAAGTAAATGGCTCCTTCACATCCGCTTACAATATTCGACTGCTGCGCCTTTATTAAGGTAAATAGTTCTCGCGCAGTGATCTGCGACGATAATGAGAGTTTTATTAATTGAGTTGCAGCGTGCTAAAACTTGTGTCAACCTTGTTTAATGGTTAATAAAATCGTAAAGGAAATTTCGTTTTTAAACAGTTTTAAGTGTTTTTTGTTATTTTTTATTTTTTTTGTTATCGTAAAAGTCATCATTCATAAATGGAACGAACATTAACGATCGAATTTTAATATCTTTTTAATTACATGATAATTTCACAATTTTATGAACAACCAAAAAGAAAATCGAATATAAAATGTGCAGCTGGATTTCATTTTTCATTCGTTGTTGATTCGTGTTACAACGATGTGAGTGAATGTGAAATGTGAATAATTATAATTCACTATGTTTGGAATTATAAAAAATTATCTAAAGTTATTTGTACATTTGTTGACATTCTATTTATAAAAGTTGATTTTGCAGGTTTCTCAAGAAAATATCGTGTTTATTTTGTTTCGCCGTCACAATTTGTTTATTCGTTTCTGAGCCATGCACTGCAGGTAAATAAAATAAACATTTTAATATTGATTATTGTTCCTAACAAATGCGATACTTAAAATCTTTTCCAGCTTTTTCCAAACGAGATATCAGAACTAGTCTGTACACCATAAAAGGTAACAAAATTTAATTGAGAGGAAACGAATCAAATTATGAAAAAATGAAATGATTTTTTTTTAATTAACGTGTTTTGGTCATTACAGCTGCAGAAATTTTACAAAATTTGGATACATCTGTTGACCCATGCATGAATTTTTATAACTTCACTTGCGGGGGGTACAAGCCAAATAGTGATGCTCCTATAATAACAAGTTCTGGATATGAAAAGTACTTTAAGCAGTTACAAAATTTACAACGAATTTTAGTTTCTCAGCGCAAATTGTTAGGCTCTGATATTTCGGTGGCAAGAAATATTTATGCAAACTGTATTAAAATAGGTAATTAACATTGACATCGTTTCATATCAGTTCAGCTGACTTTCTATTAAATTAGGAAAAAATATAATAGTAATGAGATCATTTTTAATTTTGATAACTAAGTTCTACTTTTCTAACTAATTTCTTCAAATCTTAGTTCCTGATAAGGTGAACAAAACAGAAATTGTAAAAAGTATCCTAACTGACATTGGATTGTACAATAAAATCGAGACTGGATTGGACAAAGAAAATTACGAACTAAATAATGATTTTGACTGGATCAATGGCGTTCACAAGTTGCGAGAAAAGGGATTGAATTTTCGACTATTCTTTGGGTTGTATGTGACCCCTCGATCAGAGACTGATAAGAGAAATATCTTAGAGGTGAGTTTTTTCTAAAAAGATGATCTAAAGACAATTCGAAAAAATTTTTGGCTTCATTTTTCACCTAATTTATTGATTACAGATTCGTCGTCCATTTTTCAGCACAGAAAATAAAGAATACAAAGGAAATAACTCTCTGATGCAAAAGCTCGAAGTGGCAAGAAAAATGCCAGAAAATCTCTCAATCGTCAATGCCACGGACTTTATCACCACTCTGAACAATTCGTTCCCCTTGCAAAAATTCATCGAAGGATTTTTGCCTAAAGATATGAACTTTTCACTCGACACTGAAATACGTCTGGATGAAAATTATGTTACAAAAATGATTGAATTGTTGCCCCTACTTAGTGTCTCTGATTTTGAAGAATTGTTATCTGTAAAAATAGAAAAGGAAATTGATACTCTTTTACTACCAAAATTAGGCCCGAGTGTGCGCTTTTTTAATTGCATACAGCTCGCAGCTTCTCTTGATTTCAATTTTCAAGTTGGCGTGTTAAAATACCATTTCACTGACGAAATGAAAAATTATGTTACAATTATGACAAAGACTATATTGGAAACGACAAAAGGATTTGTGAATAATGTAAGATCAATTATTCATTTTCAAAAATGCACAAAGAATCGTTTTATACAAAAAATTTTATTTATTAATAACATGAACTAATTTCATATTTCTAGATGACAGGAATCGACGAAGAATTTCGAACAAAAGCTATGAACAATTTGTCGAATTTACAAGTAATGGTTGGGTACAGCAAAAATACCATCATAAACCCAGAACTTGATTGGAACAATATGGATGTACACAAATATCTTGGAAATATTTTTACAGTTTTCAAACACCAGATGGATTCCAAATTTCGTCAAATTAATTTAGTCAACGATGTTAGAGAATGGGATAATAAGGTTTCTCCAACTACATTTAACGCTGCTTACGAAGAGAATTCTAACACGTTATGTATGAGTTTGTTAAAAGAAATGTATTGAATTTTGTTTAATTATCTATTGATGTTATTACAAATACTAATTAAACAATATCGTTTCAGCTTTACCAGCACTGATATTAACTTCAAAAATGCACGAGCTCGCGTTACCCAGCTACCTTAATTATGGTAGTGTTGGAGTCATTATTGGACACGAGTTGAGCCATGCAATTGATAATTTTATTAGCACAAGGTTTGCAGCAGCTAAAAAATGTTTGACCCGACAATCCTCAGAACTCACAGTAAGTTTGATGATTTTTTTCACAATTTCTTTTTTTTTAGAATCTTCATTTATATTATATTAATTTTGAAACGTTTTTTACAGGGAAAAGTAAAAGATAACTTAAAAGAGGATTTTGCTGACTTGTTAGGATACAAATTAGCGTACGACAGTTTTCTGAGTTCCAAGTTAAGACCTCAAGATAATTTTTCTTTTACGGGTTTGAATTATAATTCGAGGCAGATGTTTTGGATTGCCGCTGCAAATTCTTGGTGCGACAAAAACGCATTTGCAGGAAACGTAGATGATCACAGCTCTAGTTTTGAGCGTGTGATGTTGCCTCTATTCAACTCGCGAGAGTTTGCTGGTGATTTTAATTGTCCAATTGGATCGCCAATGAATCCTGAAATTAAATGTTATTAATAAATTTAATAAATGTAGTTAGTTTATGAATAATCTTACACTAATTTTAATCCTTGAGAAACTTTGATTTAATTACATATTTGAATTGCGGTAAATTTGCGGTACATTCGATTCTTGTTTACTACAAAAAAGATTATAATTTTTATTTAAACAGGATCGACATAACTTGGAATTTAATTCCGAATGACATTGAAAATTTGTTGATAAAAAAAGATTGTGGGTGTTGTAATTAATATATAGAAGTTGGAATTGACATGTAAGTGAAAACGCGAAAGTAATTGTGTAACGATGTCGATGTAGGTCACATGTTCTTGTCTCTTATCGGAAGACGCGAAATCCGGGTTGAAAGAAAGCAGTGTAGATCTCGGTACAGCCTCACACGACGGACAGCGTCAAGTCAATTGCCACAAATCACATCGTGCACGAATCGCGCGGGGTTCGAATCAGCGACCTGTTTTGTGTAAACTGACCTTTAACACGCCGTGAAATAGAACGCGAATCGTGCCACACAATTGCACTATCGATTCCTCTCTCGTTAAACCAAAACGACTTTTCCTCTTACCAGGAGAGAGAAAACAACACGTTTCCGTTTTCCTTTCATTTTCCTTTCTTGGATGAATTCCTCCTTGATTTACACAAACTATAACGATTTGCACAAACCAATAATTACGAGTCAGAGTTCAACGACAATAAAACAATATTTGATCGTTATTGTAAGAAGATATTTTTAAACATTGGAAAACAATGTTTTTGTATTGTTTTCAGTTTTAAATTAAGTGAACATATTTGAAATAACCGCGGGAAGAAGAGGCAAAAGCTGGGCAGCAATAATGAATAGACAGAGGTTGGTTCGTCGTGGCGCACTTTTTGCGCCGACATTCCGCGTGAGGATCGCAGCCGCTTATGGTCGCAAAGTGCGCGGACGAGGCAATCATCATTTTGCGCTCTTTCGCCGCGACCGCGGCTGCAACTTTTATCCCTTTCGGTGCTCGATTTTACGTTTCTTCTGCCCATTAAGAATCAAGAGTTATGACGTAGTGTATCATCCGCACTCAAACCTCTTCAGTGAATACATTTTCTGCACCCTTATAATACCGTAGCAAAAATGTATCAACGCTTTTTGTCACGACGAAATGTAATAAAACGAAAACGTCGTCAGCGAATTTTCGGGGAATTGCATTTTGTAGTTGAAATTTTCAATTCATTCAAATTGTACAAAATGAAATATTGTAATCAATTTGAAATTGGAATAAAACTTATGAAGTGAATATTTTTGAATTGCAATTCATCTCGGTAGGTTATTTTCCAATCGTGCTAAGCTTTTTTGCAAAAATTCTTGCTTGCAGTATTGCACCTGTGCACATGCGAGAGTGCCATTGCACTTACGCAACGAACATATGCATGCGTACTCGTCAAACGATTGCGCCGGCGCTTTGAATTCCAGAACGATCAACTGATCATCCGTACGTCATGCATTGCCGCTCGTCAACTCGATCGCGATGCTCTGCATGAATTCAACGAACATATGCATGCGACTCGTCGATCGCTTTATTCCAAACGTCAATCTGATACTTCCGACGTCGCCGTTATTCGCAATCTGATATCTCATCCATCGAAGAACCATTGAATGGCTCGAAAGGGTTTCCCAGTCCTGATCGATTTTTGAAAAAAAATTCAATTCAAATATCTTCTTCAAAATTCAAACTTCAAAATTTCAAATTATACAAATCTAGGTCAATTATATTAAGATTAAATTATACCAATAAAACTAACTAAATTAAATAAATTAAATTATCTTGAAATTCAGTTCCAGATTGATTTGTTTACTTTTAGTCGCTCACAAATCGCTAGTCCAAGCTGTAACATATTTATCCAAAGTAACTGTATGCGGTTCGACTTACGTTGGCAAGTTAATAATAATATTGTTATCCAGCGTCAAGTTAAAATCAAGTTGATAAATGAACGCGTGGGTGTATTTCGAGGAACACCTTAAATTCCAGGAAAGGATTTTCTTCCGGGTGACAGTGCGAGTTTGTTTCAACAAGATAGATCGGTTTAAATAATATCCATGGAAATCGAACCGATCGCCTATACATCACGTTAATCATGACAATTTTTAGCCAATAAGTATACCCCCGCAGTTTTTTTGTTAAACAAATATTGCGAAAGTGTGTAACAGCAAAAGATTTGCGTTTCGTAATGCAAAAATCGTTATTGGCTTTTGATTGCAAGTTTGATGTAGTTGGTCGCGAGATTTTTTAGTTTTGATTTCAAGAAAATCGTATGAGATTAATCAACGGATAGATACTACAAAAAATGTTTATTTTTATTACTTTTATTACTTGTCGAGTTATCAGATTTCGTTGAGACAATTGCGGTATTAAATTTCGTATCAATCAAGCCGACCTTTGGCTTTTACATGATACGAAATGGTCTGCTGCTTACGTTGGCGTGCATTATATTTGGAAAACTGCACAAAATAAATTGCATCGATAAGACAACAAACAGTCCCACGCTAATTTGTTCTCGACAAGCAAGATTTGCGGTAAAATCATACAAAAATGTTCAATTACACGATAAAAACGTTGGTTCACGAAAAAAATCGAAATTCCGCAAAAATCGGATGATGCAAATTCGAGCGATATTTCATGGCTCAGGCGAAAAGTCACACGCGTATATTTATTCGATCAAGTTTTCGCATGCACCGCAATTACAGTCGGATAATAAATAACGCAATTATAAAGCTGTGCGATTTGCACGATAAACGTGGAACCGGTCGTCTTTTTGTTCGATCATACTAATCGCGTTAACGCGGGGGAACATAATTTGTGTCGGCAAGGCTTTCTCCAGTAGGCGCAGCTTTCCATCCATGAGAGAGTTGCACGAAAAGTAGTGGCGCAGAGTCGACGATCGCGAATCGACGTTTATTATTTCTGATGTAGCTCTATCCGCGTAGGGAACACGTAGGAGCTAGCATCGAGCACCTATCCGGTACCGGTAGCCGACACGTCGGTTCATAAAGGTCAGCCAATGCCTATCGCGTACACGTCCAAGACGGCGCGTTCGTGCATCCAAGCACAATGCGCTCTTCCTTTTCGGTTGGTGTTGGACAATTGATCCTACGCTGATACTTGCCTAATCACGCCTCATTTTCCTCACGAGACTGAACAATTTATTGAGAAAATCTTTTTTCACAGGCAGATACAACAATTCCGTTTTCTAAAACTTATAAACAAAAGTTAAAATTACTCGGTGATAAGAAAAAGTGGTTAAATAGTGCTTGATGCAAAAAATAAAATTACCGCAATTTTACCGCAATGCCAAATATTAATTTTTTTTGCTGTGATGCGTTTGTTGAACTTTTTGAATGTACTAGTTGTACCTATATAATTGATATTACTATCTCTCTTACCGCAATGTTGCCGCAATTAGAATTATGCTTGCAATATAAACTTTTTTTTAAAAGTAGTCAATTAAATTCGTAGATTTTGTATAAAAGAAGCAAATGATGACATTGAATAGCAGAGATTTGAGAGAACCACACAATTGCCCCCGTGCAACATCAGTTACGAATTTTTATACGCGCGATAAAACCGAGTAACGATTCAGTTAAACTGCCGTTTATGTAATACAAGTTGATAAAAAGACCGATAACCGAATCGTACGAGCGCGATTATTTATACTCGCGACGTTCAATTATAAATTTTCTCTGACCTTATTAAACGTTATATCGTCATTTGAATGTTCACTATCCTCTCCTCATCTCGCAAATCACTCGTCGCATAAATCTTTCGTCTCAAAAATTCGCCTAAACTTACTCGCAAGTCTCCAATCCAGCAGATTATTGTCACGCTGTAATAACAACACGTCATAATGTTATTTGCGGGAAACTTTTGTGTCGCACGTTGTGGGCATACGAGTTATATTAGGGAGTGTCGATAGGTCAGCTTTAGTTGTATTGGAATCACGAGTTGATATTGCGCAAAGGGACCAGGGCGTGTTTATCTGCCGATTCCCAATAGGTATGTTTGTCTGTACCTGGAAATGAACCTGATGTAGAAAGGCTTGCACGCGTCGCGCCGATCGCGCTCTCTGGGTCGTTTCTCACGCAGGTGCCTCTCTAAAGTCCAAACAATAATTCCAAGCGCGTCTTGAACCCGGACTTTCCCTTTCGATTAACTCCCAAAGACTTTATCCGCGGCTCATCGCCCAACTGCGGAAATAAATTGATTCCCACCGCGCCGATCCGATCGCAAATTAATCGCAATAAAACCGAACGATATACGATTCAATCCTCTACCTTCTATCACCCCCCCCCCTCTTTAATTTTTGGAGATTTTTTTCAAATCTCCAAATTCGTTAATTCGCGTTTTAAATCAATGATTAAATTCATTGTAAACAACTTAGAAATACAAATTACCATTCAAAATAAAAAAATAAAATTGTTTGTTTGTTAAAAATTGATTGTTTTTAAATGTTGGTTAGTTCACGGTTAAAATTGAGTAATTTCAGTTAGTGTAGTTCGTTTAATTTCGTGTAAATGATTAATCAAGTTGGCGAATTAGTTGTAACAATAAATAAGGTGCTAATCAAATTAATTGATTACGTTAATTTGCAGTTGGGATGTGTGAGAAAGTATCGTGCATACACTCCCGAGCGATATATATTTTATGAACTTTTAGTCTCCGCCACTTGTATGGGAGAACGGCGCTTAAGACTTTTGCACGTCAACTTTTGTACAGTTGTTAATGCGCTTATCTGCAATTCATCCTAAGGCAGATACGTGCACACACGAACGGTCTCTCCAAGTTGCCCATATGTGTAAGAATTCGCGATGCAACACTGTGTATTTATTCCCGCTACACTCACACTTCGAATCAAACTAACTTATTGGATCTCAGCTACTGATTTTAGTCTTTTATGAGATGTCGTTGATACAATCTCAATTATATTTTTCTTCAGTGAAATCATAAACACAAAAAGAAACGAAACTTTTTTAATGCCTAGAAAAACTGATTAGAAAAAATTTTTTCTTTCGACTAAGATTTAATTCAAAATATTAGTTAGTTTAATAAAACATTACTTCAATGAAGAATGTTTATGAAAAACGATTGCAATTTTAATTTCGACATTGGAAGGATTTTCAGATACGAATCAATGACTTCAAAATTCAAGTAAACATTAGTCACTTAATTAAAAAAACCGAAATTTGTTTTTAGTTTTGTTATAACAAGATGAAATAAGAAATCAATGGAAATTATAGCGATGGTGTATGATATTCTATACGTGTTGTCTTAAAAGGATGCGCATATAGGCATGTGAGTGATCCCGGATGCACGGCGCGAGCAAGGAAGACTCGTTCGAACTCGCATTATGTAGGTACGTCTTCGCACGCCACATGTTGTGCGAAGGCGCATAAAGTATCCGCTACACCGAGCAGAGGCAACGGCCCAACTCGGCCCACGCGTGACTCTTAGCCGTCTGGACTTTGGTTGGTGAGATTCTTTTAGTTTTCGCATTTTTTTTCGTTTTTCGTTTTTTTGTTCCACAGCACCATGAGATAGAAAAAGCCACAAGACGCGACGCTCGAAAATAAACGTGCGACCGTGACTCCTTTTATCACCGACATATACCTCGACGATAAACGAAATACGCCTGCAATCATACGCTACGAGCTCTATCTCCGTAATCATTGAGATTATGAAAATCACCAAACCACGTGTCCCATTGTTATGTAAAAAAATTGTCACTTTTTATTTTCAACCATGTTCTTTTCTGTTTTTGAAACGGTAAAAAAGTCAAACTGGAAACTGCCTCTTGTTTTGATTTGATTTGTCTCTTGTTTTTATTGATTAATTATTGTTTTGTTTGTAGTTAGAAGAAAATGTGAGTAACAAATTGTGTCCAATGCAGGCAAAGTAATGTTCAAGTTTGATATTCAACTCCGCAGATGAACTTTGTATAATAAATTCGCTGAAAAATGTCAAAGCATTTTCCAGTTTTGCTTTATGTTAATTTCACGTTTTCACTCAGCATCGATGACATTCAGGGAGAAAATGTGTGTCAGCTGAATGGTTGAGTTTAATAAGTGGTTTTCCAATTTTGCATACGTCGAGAAATCGCGTTTCACGTTTTCCTACAAATCAACGACACTGATTAGAGAAATTTCTCAGACTGAAATTACCAACAACCGAAAAAACCGCCGAAAAACAAACCAAAAAATAATACAAAAAAGATTTTGAAACAATGTCGTGTTTATTGAAGCAGAACTGCGAGAAGCCCTGAAAGGCAGGATGCTGCGTGTTGCAAATTGAATGGTTGTGGCATTTGAGGCAAAAGACAAACACCTTCCTGGACGCTAATACGTGGAATAAGGTGGAAGCGGACTAGGGGAAGGCAGTTGTTGTCGATTCGTGCAGGCAGCATGATGGCGAGATCCGAATCAAGTGATTGTATCTCGGCGGGATCTCGTGTACAAAACACGAAAAGGCGGTCACGAATTGCGATTCACGATTTTTGGCCCGAGTCGGGTCCCTTGTGAAATGAGGGCCAAGACCCTCCGCGGTGCTCGTCACGTTTTTTCGTGTCCCAGTCACGCACCTTGATCTTCGACCCTTGCCACATTGACTTGGCTATTTGTTTCGTTTTATGGACCTTTTGATTGCACCTTCAAACAAAATAAGGTGTGATCTGCCTTCAACCATTACTCCAACCAACATTCAAAGTCAGACCTAAAAATTACAAAGTCATTACTTAAACTGTTTTTGCAATTTTTTCAAAAACTAATAATTTGAATGAAATGTTTATCTGAATGGACAAATTTTTTTAATAGTTTTTCTAGGTAGTCAACAAATGTTAAATTTGTTTGTTGTTACAGTAAACCAAATGTGTGAAACAAGTAGAACAGGTAGATTCGAAGCGCTCTAAAGCCAGCATGTTTATTTAGATCGGCGTTACAAATTATTAGTGCACTAATCCCGCACCAACACAAACGTCTCGCTCGGCAGTTTATCGCTCCATTTCTAGACTTATCTCTTAAACAAGAGACTTCTGATAAAGCTGCGCTCTTGTGCGAAATTGAATTCGCTTCGTTTGCACAGTGATTCAAAAACTCATGACACGCTTTTGTGCTCCCGTGCAAAAATGATCCAGCTGATAAGTTTTCTTTCGTTCTTATGATTTGTGAACTGTTGACAACTGTTAAAGAGCCATAAAACGTGTCAATTCAGTTTTATTGATGGAATTATTTTTATTGAATAATAATAAATAATAATATCAAAAATAGAGAAAAAATACAGTACAAAGTAGTAAAGAATAAACGATTTTTAAAGTGGCATTTGTGGCATGTACTTTTTTACATGCTGATATTTATTGTTGTATGTGTAAACCGAGTGCGAGAATAAATAAAGAAAACAGTTGCCAAGAAAGAGAGACGAACGGACGTAAACACGGAGTTGCGGTATTTATACTTATTGGTATCCGGTCGTAAGATGAAAAATCATTTGCAATGAACCACAAGCGTTTTTAAATGCAGCTTCTGCTACGTCGATACAAGCAT
This sequence comes from Telenomus remus, assembly GCA_020615435.1. Taxonomy (NCBI): domain Eukaryota; kingdom Metazoa; phylum Arthropoda; class Insecta; order Hymenoptera; family Scelionidae; genus Telenomus; species Telenomus remus. The sequence goes on along the minus strand of CM036345.1, from coordinate 8,428,574 downwards.
GTAAACTCTAAATATCATCGCGTAAATCGTCAAGAATTTATCGAAAAAAAAGAGACCATGTGGGTTGTCTGTTTGATTTGCGATTTTTCCCTCTTGTTATGAGATTAGAGACGAAAATAAACCTGTTCGACAAGGTTCCATTTGAAAAGAATTTTGTAGTTCGAACATTTTGTTTGGGAATGAAAAAAGAGAATCGAAAATGGAACGAAAAAAGAAAAATAAGTTAATTTTAATGACGAAAATTATGCAAAAGTAGACACGAGATAAAAACGTTTTTCAAGTTGACTTTGATGTGAGAACATTAAATATCATGTCCGGAGTTGAAAAATGTATGCATGGAATTAATTGACTATAATTTACAAAGACACGAAAAAGCCAGCAAGTTTTGATAGTCCAGAGGCATCTTCTTCAGTCTCCAATACGCATGACGGTTTTCATAAATTACTTTGGAAACAGGAAAATGTCATTTTGTATTCAAACGACACTTGTCATTTGCAACTTGGTAAGGATTACAATTCGAAATTGCGTTTATGGAAAGGAGAATAAAAATGAAATGGAACTTGCTCTAAGGAACAGGCGAGGAAAAAAAATATTGTTGAACGATAAATTTGAATTTTTTGAATTGTTCTAGTGGAATAACAAATAAGTATCGTGTGACAAAGAGTAATATAAGATCGTGCCTGGATATAAATAACTTAGACACCAATCATGCTAATATATCATAAACTATTATTTCAGTACAGAAATGAATCAACAGATCAGTATTTACCTCTGATAATAAACAAATAAATACATTTTGAGACAGGCTAATCAAATTCATTTGACGATTCAAAAAATGTACGAGTCAAAATTGTGATTGATTACATAAAGGTATTTTATCTCGATTCTATAAAAGTGATAATTTATTGGTTATTGTGATTTTTCTCGCGGTTGCAAACAATAGATCCTCATGATTTCAATTGTGATCTTGGTGTATTACGACTAGATGCCCCTTTTGAATGATGCACACTTGAACATTCAACTTCAAACAAACTAATTTGTCCAAGCTATAAAAAAATATATAAAAAATACAAAAAAGTTAATCGTACATTGTTCAATTTACAATCAAATTTATTGTGTTATTTATTTTTGTCAAACTTCAGTTTGTTGGTAAAACTTGATTGTGTGAAAACAGTTTGAAGTCCAGAAAAAGTGTGAAAATATGAAAGTGTAAAAATTGCAGCAATATTTGAATCTTGGCTTGATTGGAAGTCATTATCGAAAACGAGTAGAACGTGATAATTGATGAATGCACAGCTGCAATTGGCAATCAAAAATATTGAGCGAAAGAAAAAGTATAGCCAATGCATTATGATGTGAGAAATGAACCTGATATCGCGTGCTAGAAGGCTGTGTTAAAAGAATAGTCAGTCTACTAAGATTTTTCGCCAATATCCTTGATTGTGACCTGGAGCTTCGAGTCTAAGAAGCATTACATCCTCTGAATTGTCAATTCCAGATCACATCATGTCTTACGGCAGTGTAACTAAAAATCAATAATACTTGTCCCTCTCTTTTTTGCATTTTATAAACAATTTTTGCAGTAAGCCAATAACGCTAATTTGAAATTAAACGACAATTTAATCAACAACTTTTAAACACGGTTCATTTGTATTTAGTTTCATTTGTCTATTGCAGACAAAATCTTGAAAAGATCCGCAGTACACAATGTTTTAAAATCACATCCACGACTTTGGTAAATGAAAGATCACAGTTTCATGCCTGAATGATCATGCCATAAACTTCGGTTCCTGGGATTGGTTGAAAGGAAGGCCGTGCGATCCTAATTTCACCTGCCACGTAAAAGAAGTTACCAATACTGATTTTTATTCGTCTGGTCAACTTCCTGACATTGATTGAAACTGTGGTACTACAATGGAAAAATGAGTTGAATGGCAGAAAAGAATCTTTTATGAATGAAGCTGGAAGTTAAATTTCAAAGAACATCATCACATTGTATTTTTTTTCAGAAAACCGATTGAATGTTGAAAAAACTGTCGAGGTTTTTATAATGCAAGAATCTTTGTACTGAAAGATTGAATGAAATTCGAATCAACAATATCAGAGAAGTCAATCACTCTTGCGTAATTGTCGCGAAATCAATTATACTCATTACAAATAAATTGGAGGCAACAATTTTTGCAGGATCACATTACGAAACAGACTTACAACTTTCTACATTTATTGCGAAAATCCTGTCCGATGTTTTACTCAGAACTTCGATCTCAGGCGTACAAAGTTGTAACTTAGCTACAACAAATAATTTCCATTTATAAAATAGTTCATCATGTTAATGAATGATTATTTTTAGAATGAAACAAAAACAGAAAATAGTTATCAGCAGCATCTAGTTTTGTTCTTTGATTTTTCACCTGTGCCTTGAAACGATGTTTACAGTACTGATAAGTAGTACTTTATCAGAATTCGCGACTTTGCAAAAATCGTGATTCAAGGATATTTGTTAATGGTTACACGTACGATTGTGTGTAAACAGTGCGCGATTATAATGGATGAGGAGCCAGCATGGTCGTCGTACCGGCTCAAGTTTGTTGACACGGATCTCTTCAGGCCTTTGTTTGTTCGTCGCATGTCCATTTTCTGACGGCATACGACAATGTTTATTCTAATACCAGCTAATGTTCCACCGTTCGTAGAAATTGATACTCAGAAGTAAATAAAGCATAGGAGAATGATGAAGTTGGGAAACATTTTTTAAAATATTTCAATGAATACATTTCACTGTTGTTGTTTTCATTTCAGTGTTATGTTTACGCAAAAATAAAAATGAAAGTACAGAAACTATTTTGTAAATATGTTGACATTTTGACATATTTTCAAAACAAGAAATGTTTATTTACATTTCCTTGATCTTGGGAGCTAAAAAGTCTATACCTGAACTTTGGAGCAATAACACAGAGTGGATTGGCAGCAGCATTTGATCCAGATTGCAGAGTGTTATCATCCTCCCTCCGTCGCGGTCCCCCTCTTCCGAACTGTCAAACGAGGGATTCAGCAACACCTCAACGAGGACAGGCGAGTGTCATCGGCGACGCGGTCGCTGTCAGCGTTCGTCGTCTCTGGCACCACGAGTCGCACCCCGAAACGGCGACGAATTTTTCGCTCGTGACTCTTGAGAGCGCGAACGGATCCGCGGGGTACTCGCACGTGGTGAACCTCGCCCATCATTAGCAATGCCGAGGGCTATCATGCCGGGAACTGATCGCGACTAATTCAACGAACGACACTCCACTTTGCCCCTCATTCCAAAATAACACTCGCTCAAACAGTTTGAGCTAGAGACTTCTTCGATCACGACTTTTCTGCTGTACTGATAAGAGTGTTTTTGAAGTGATAATGTCACGATGATGAAAGAGCGCAGGCACAAGAGCATGTTTTTTGCGGACCAAACACGCGAGTACCAAGGTAGTGCCACCTGGTGGTTGTCGAGCAATCTGGTAAAATGAAAATTGCTGATAAACAGAGAACTGTCAAAGTGGGCGAACGCGTTTATAACGAAAGTCAATTTATAACGAAACTAAACATGGCGGCGTAATAGTGGTTTCAAGTACGACTAATAGATGGCTCTGAGGGTTCGAAACGAAAGTTGAAGCTACTAAAAGCTACGACCAGGATGTTTGGGCACGTATATACGATCATACGATTCACGTACACGTATACGCATGAATGTTTTGTTGTTTTAGTGTCATTATAACACGGCAAAATAAATAAAGAGTACAATAAATAAACAGTAAATTAATGATAATTTGATTGTCATCGCTTTCTATAAGTTTGACTCAATCAAAATTAAAATAGATTGAAACGTATACATTAGACGAAGTATACGCGAACGTATACGTATACGTACACGTATGTTTACGTATTTTGTCGAAAAACTTGCAACTGGACATGACTGACGAAAAAAAACGAAATGATTTTACCATTTCATTCAAACGAACAATTTTTTGTTTACATTGTTTCGCCAGTAAACAATTTTCGACTTGTAAACAATAATCGTTTTATTTCAAACAAGTGTTACCCGGATACGTTCACGTATACGTGTATATGCGTATACGTACACGTATACGTACCCGTATACGTATGTTGTTAAATTTATTTAACAACTATAACCTTGATCGACAAAATTAACCAAATGTTTTCACATTTTCATCCAAAGGAACAATTTTTTGTTTGCATTGCTTATTCGTTCATAAACATGTTTTGAATTGTAAACAATAATCGTTCTATTTGAAACAAGCTTAGTGTTACTCGGATACGTACACGTATACGTCTATATGCGTACACGCTACACGTATACGTATGCGTATACGTATGTTATTGTTAAATTTATTTAACAACTATAACCTTGATCGACAAAATTAACCGAATTTTTTTTTACATTTTTATCCAAACGAACGACTTTTTTGTTTGCATTGCTTATTCGTTAATAAACATGTTTTGTACACGTATACGTCTATATGCGTACACGCTACACGTATACGTATGCGTATACGTATTTAACAATTATAACCTTGATCGACAAAATTAACCAAATGTTTTTACATTTTCATCCAGAGGAATAATTTTTTGTTTGCATTGCTTATTCGTTAATAAACAAGTTTTGAATTGTAAACAATAATCGTTCTATTTGAAACAAGCTTAGTGTTACCGGATACGTACACGTATACGTCTATATGCGTACACGCTACACGTATACGTATGCGTATACGTATGTTATTGTTAAATTTATTTAACAACTATAACCTTGATCGACAAAATTAACCGAATTTTTTTTTACATTTTTATCCAAACGAACGACTTTTTTGTTTGCATTGCTTATTCGTTAATAAACATGTTTTGAATTGTAAACAATAATCGTTCTATTTCAAACAAGTGTTACCCGGATACGTTACACGTATACGTCTAATTGCGTACACGCTACACGTATACGTATGCGTATACGTATTTAACAACTAAAACCTTGATCGACATAATTAACCAAATGTTTTTACATTTTCATCCAAAGGAACAATTTTTTGTTTGCATTGCTTATTCGTTAATAAACATGTTTTGAATTGTAAACAATAATCGTTCTATTTCAAACAAGCTTAGTGTTACCCGGATACGTACACGTATACGTCTATATGCGTACACGCTACACGTATACGTACCCGTATACGTATGTTGTTAAATTTATTTAACAACTATAATCTTGATCGACAAAATTAACCAAATGTTTTCACATTTTCATCCAAAGGAACAATTTTTTGTTTGCATTGCTTATTCGTTAATAAACATGTTTTGAATTGTTAACAATAATCGTTCTATTTCAAACAAGCTTAGTGTTACCCGGATACGTACACGTATACGTCTATATGCGTACACGCTACACGTATACGTATGCGTATACGTATTTAACAACTAAAACCTTGATCGACAAAATTAACCAAATGTTTTTACATTTTCATCCAGAGGAATAATTTTTTGTTTGCATTGCTTATTCGTTAATAAACAAGTTTTGAATTGTAAACAATAATCGTTCTATTTGAAACAAGCTTAGTGTTACCCGGATACGTACACGTATACGTCTATATGCGTACACGCTACACGTATACGTATGCGTATACGTATGTTATGTTAAAAATTTATTTAACAACTATAACCTTGATCGACAAAATTAACCGAATTTTTTTTTACATTTTTATCCAAACGAACGACTTTTTTGTTTGCATTGCTTATTCGTTAATAAACATGTTTTGAATTGTAAACAATAATCGTTCTATTTCAAACAAGTGTTACCCGGATACGTACACGTATACGTCTATATGCGTACACGCTACACGTATACGTATGCGTATACGTATTTAACAACTAAAACCTTGATCGACATAATTAACCAAATGTTTTTACATTTTCATCCAAAGGAACAATTTTTTGTTTGCATTGCTTATTCGTTAATAAACATGTTTTGAATTGTTAACAATAATCGTTCTATTTCAAACAAGCTTAGTGTTACCCGGATACGTACACGTATACGTCTATATGCGTACACGCTACACGTATACGTATGCGTATACGTATGTTATTGTTAAATTTATTTAACAACTATAACCTTGATCGACAAAATTAACCGAATTTTTTTTTACATTTTTATCCAAACGAACGACTTTTTTGTTTGCATTGCTTATTCGTTAATAAACATGTTTTGAATTGTAAACAATAATCGTTTTCTTTTCAAACAAGTGTTACCCGGATACGTACACGTATACGTCTATATGCGTACACGCTACACGTATACGTATGCGTATACGTATTTAACAACTAAAACCTTGATCGACATAATTAACCAAATGTTTTTACATTTTCATCCAAAGGAACAATTTTTTGTTTGCATTGCTTATTCGTTAATAAACATGTTTTGAATTGTAAACAATAATCGTTCTATTTCAAACAAGCTTAGTGTTACCCGGATACGTACACGTATACGTCTATATGCGTACACGCTACACGTATACGTACCCGTATACGTATGTTGTTAAATTTATTTAACAACTATAATCTTGATCGACAAAATTAACCAAATTTTTTTTCACATTTTCATCCAAACGAACAATTTTTTGTTTGCATTGCTTATTCGTTAATAAACATGTTTTTTGTTACATCGTTTCTATTTCAATAAGCTTAGTGTTACCCGGATACGTACACGTATACGTCTATATGCGTACACGCTACACGTATACGTATGCGTATACGTATTTAACAACTAAAACCTTGATCGACAAAATTAACCAAATGTTTTTACATTTTCATCCAGAGGAATAATTTTTTGTTTGCATTGCTTATTCGTTAATAAACAAGTTTTGAATTGTAAACAATAATCGTTCTATTTGAAACAAGCTTAGTGTTACCCGGATACGTACACGTATACGTCTATATGCGTACACGCTACACGTATACGTATGCGTATACGTATGTTATTGTTAAATTTATTTAACAACTATAACCTTGATCGACAAAATTAACCGAATTTTTTTTTACATTTTTATCCAAACGAACGACTTTTTTGTTTGCATTGCTTATTCGTTAATAAACATGTTTTGAATTGTAAACAATAATCGTTCTATTTCAAACAAGTGTTACCCGGATACGTACACGTATACGTCTATATGCGTACACGCTACACGTATACGTATGCGTATACGTATTTAACAATTATAACCTTGATCGACAAAATTAACCAAATGTTTTTACATTTTCATCCAGAGGAACAATTTTTTGTTTGCATTGCTTATTCGTTAATAAACAAGTGTTGAATTGTAAACAATAATCGTTCTATTTGAAACAAGCTTAGTGTTACCCGGATACGTACACGTATACGTCTATATGCGTACACGCTACACGTATACGTACCCGTATACGTATGTTGTTAAATTTATTTAACAACTATAACCTTGATCGACAAAATTAACCGAATTTTTAGGGTTACTTGAAATTAAAAAGCAGTTTATAATTATCCTTTTTGTTATGAAGACTGTAATTATTATCGAAATAGTTTACAACTAGTTACAAAAATTGCCATGTTAATATAAATAAATCATAGATTACAGCAAGGTCATCGTTAAAATTTCTTTTTTCATACGTTCCCTCAACATTCCAATATCGTTTGCAGTAAAATTAATTGGTTCATCGGCTGTGATGCACTTTGCAAACATGCACGCAAAAACACCACAGTCGTTGAAGTTTTTTTGTCGAGGGATGTCGTGAACGCATTCGAATCTCCAGGTTGCTGTCGGAAAGAGTTTCTGTTTGGACAAACTCTCCTCCAACAGATAATCATACAGAATCTGCATGCACTTTTTATCCTCCTTGTACAAACTGTCGTAGTATCTGCAAAACATCGATGAAAACTTTATTACTGCATGCTTATTTTTGAATTACTTAAGCCGAATTCGTTCGTATTCAAATGCCGTACCTAATACTGTGATCCCTAAAATCAATAATTGTAAGGGACCAATGGTTACTTCGAAAAATTGGAACTACGACTAGCTCCATTGAAAAGATGTCAACGCGTTTCGTCCAACTTTCAACACGTTGAAAGCCTTCGGTTGCCAACTTTGGATAAAAAAATGTATTCATGCAATACATATTCGGAAAGCCGTCCATTTTTCCCCTTTCAATGAGAAGATTTCCATAGAAATTGAAAACCCCATCATTTATCCATTTGCCATCTGCAAGGGTGAAAAGATCCTCATCTCTGATTTCGAGTCCGAATCCTTTCACTCGTACCTTGCTTTTTGCAGGGCATAAACTCGTCCCCTTAAAAAATCAAAATAACTGCTGTATTCATAAAGGTTTGTTTATTTTATCAATTGCACTTATCAGTCCATAAACTTTGATCTTTGTTGTTAGAAAGAAATAAAATAAAAAAAGGTCTTGTAGGAAACACTTTTCTTCTCTCAAAAAATCAATTAAATAACCAAAAATAGGACGTATTAGCAACTTTACAAAGAATTCTCAGAATGATCTGTTAAAAAGATTTATCAAAAATTGAATCGACAAAACCTCACACATCCATTGAAAAAAACAAGCGTGAGGCGCTTATTTTTAATTTTGTATGCCCCTCACGCTTTTTCCCGATAAATGTGTGAGATTCTGTCGATTAAATTTTTTTAAAATCTTTTCAACACATCTGTTGAAGAATTTTTTCAAGTTCCTTATACAATCTACATGTTGTTTTTTGTTTTTTGCTTTGATTTTTAAAGTAAAGAAGAGCGTATCCTGGAAAATCTTTTTTTATTTCATTTGTTCTAACTTTCATTTATTTTTTTATTTTTCTTCTCATTGTTTCATTTTTGTCTCAGTCTTTGTACTACTTTTAAATTTTGCGTAATCACATAAAATGCAAATGAAGAGCATTTTCTATTAACCTATTAATTTGCCTTCGGTTATAAACTTCAAAAACAACATGATCAATGTTTGCACGTAATTTTTGTGTATTGTCAATAATGCATATGCCCGCAAAGTTTTTTTTAACATGCATTTATGAAAAGTCGCTTAAATTGACAGAACAAAATTATAGACATTTATGAGGCAAATTGGTCCAAAATTGAATAAGAAACGTTTTATTATGTGCAGTTCAAATGAAAACCCAAGAAAGCTGGTCATTTTATAAGTCCCTCTACATTGAGTTTAACAGGTGATTCAATGTATTTTTGATAAAAAATCAAATTTTATTACGCAACAACAACAAGCATAATAAAAAAAAAGTTTTCTTGTCTAATTTCTGTATTTTCACCGAAAATACGGGAGGATCCCAAACAAGCACTGTAAAAATAAACAATATCAATAACGACAAATCATCACAAGCAGTGTACAATCAGAATTTTGTAAATTTTAACATAGTTCGAATAACAGACATAAAATATGATGATCAATAAAAAGACAAACAATAATAACAAATATAATTAATTTTATTAAATTATAAAAATAAAAAAATATAAATCATTAAACTTGTAATAATACGCACTGTAACAATAAACAATGATGGCGGCTATTGCCAACTTAAAATGATGAAAAACGCTGTACTGACATTGGGAAAAAGTTATTATTTTTGATCATTTAAGTCGTCATCAGCCACCATCTTCGTTCATTATCACAGTGTGTATTATTTTAAGAAATGACATATTTTTTTCATTTTTATGTTTCAATAAAATTACTTTTATTTCTTTATTATTGTTTATCTTTTCATTGATCATCATATTTTATGTCTGTTATTTACGCTATGTTTAAATTTACAAAATTTTTATTTTACACTGCTTGTCATGATTTGTTGTATTTCATATCGTTTATTTTTGCAGTGCTTCTTTGGGATCCTCCCGAAAATACATACAACTGCAAAGTTTCACGCAATAAGGGTGAGTGATTGAAGAAAATAAAAAAAGCGTAGAATAATATAATTTAATGAAAATTGAAACGACGTCTCATTCACAAACAGTTGGAACAAAAGTAAACGGCTTCATCCACTTGCGCTTTATTGCCAACGCAATCGAGATGGTACCACCGTAAGCAACAGTCGCACAAAACCCAACGAGCCGTTCTCTTTTTTTTTAAATTATACTGGCCACACGCGGCGCATGTATAATTTTTTTTCTTTTTTTTTTGGGCAATCAGTCCGACGATAGCGTTGTAACAGTCATCTGACATGACGTCTTTAAATATCGTCGGACTGAAAGCCTCATCAAGAAACCCATCATACAAATTTTTTGCGTTCAAATGGCTGATGTCGGCAATTTCAATTTTTCGCCCCTTCCCTGCCAGTATGGCATCGCTCAGCGCGTTGTCGATTTCCAGCCATTTGAACGACTTCTCCAGCTTCAGTTGAGGGTCAAGTTTGACGTAGGCAACGCAACGAGAAAGAGATTCGGGAACTGCAGGACTTACGGAATGGTGGGATGTGTCTTCATCATCGTCCTACAATCAAAAGTATTATATTACAATTTTTAATTGTGAAAAATTCATGTGCTAATTTTGTGCAAAGCTATTGTCGATAAATTCGATCAAACATTGCACACTGCAGCGTCTGTATAGATTTCATCAAATTTTAAAATTCAAATCTGATCTATTTTTTATTACAATCTAATCAAATTTAATTAAAATCGATATATTTGTCAAGGAAAAAATGTTTTATGGTAACAATATTCGCTGACTTCTGCTCTAAAAATATCTATGTTGACCCTGGTAACCACCAGTTCAACACGTAAAATTTATACAACTTTTCATTTGATAAGCTTTACGTAAAGATTTACATCAAATTCGCATCAGGGTGATTCCGCAATTTGCTGGAAGATTTACGTAAAAGCTGAAAGAGGAAAAATTTTGACATAAAATTCGAGATTGAATAACTTACGAATGGTATATTTCACTCATTTTCGCAGTGAAATAAAATTTTTTGAATACAACTTAGAAAATGATTTACGATAATCATCCAGTAAATTGTGGACTTACCCTGATGTAAATTTAATGTAAATCTTGACACGAACCTTGGCTATTAGGAAATAGAATTTGATCAATTTGTGATTAAAAATGTATCAAACTTGAATGTTTCAATCTGATCAAATTCTTTTATTGAACTTTTTTACAATTTGTAGACGCTGGAGTGTGCAATATTACATTGAATTCTCTGATCGCAGCTGTATTTTCAGGGTATTTGAACTTTTTGGGAACCTACAATCTCAATTGCCGAAATCCCTTCATCAGCTTCGTCGCTAGCCTTGTCCTGAAGCATGAAAAATAACGGAAGTATTTAATATTTCAATATTTTCATTAACGCATACTAATGTTTTGATCGTATATGAATTTAGAAACTGACCACGTCAATACCCTCATTCGCCTCACAAACGTTGCTTGCGTACTAAAAAATACAAAATCAGAAAATCAGATTGTATAATAGGTTTACCGACATCAAAAATTGCTTAATTATAATTCAACTAACCACATCCACTGACCAACTTGGAGACTGTGGAAACAAGTCATCTTCGAAAGTCTGAAATTGATAAATCATATTATTACTTTAAGTGTGAGTGTCTATAAAAAATGTAAGAAGTAAAAGAAACAGAAGTAATTACCCCACTGTTCTCCAACAAGCTTTCAGTTCCACGTGTGGTACATGGAACAGGGTCGACTTGGTCTTCCAAGTTTCCTATATCAAAAATACGATTAGAATTCATGTCATACTAACACTAGAAAAAAAAACAAAGTGATAAAGTCTGTGTACTTTTGCAGACTGTATTTGATATTTCAATCATGCTTTTGTATATTAAAACATTTAATTTGTTTTTTAAAAATTCTTCACTGTGTATCGTTCAGATACGGTTTGCATCTAAAACTCTTTCTGTACATCAAGTTGTTTATATGAATAATTATTTAAAAATTTTTAATTGCCTCAACATATTATTTTTGAGTTTAACATAATTCTAATATAGTTTGAAAATAGAAACAGGTAAATTTTTCGTTGAAAACCAAAGGTAATCAAAATTCCTTAGTCTGTTCTACAGTGTCAGATATTTCTGTCCTCATAGTGTTACGTAGATTGCATATTAACCAATCCGGGGTTTTTGAAAAGTATAAGGACACATAAAGGTACAATAATATAACATTCAATTGTTTACTTTGATTCTTGCGTTAATCGCGAGGAAAAACCTACGTATCTTCATACAAATTTGAAACATCATATTCGAGCATTATGATGCGGAGCCTGATGCGGACACAAACAAACAAACAAACAAACATACAAACATACAAACAGTTACAGTTCAATAGTAGTAAGGAATATTGCTTGCCTTTTTCAGTGTGCGTGCTCCCCTCGACTTGCAACGCACAATTTTGCGAGATTGCGAATTCTTTTGCCACCTGTAACGAAAGTTATTAATAATAATCATCTGAATAATATTATTTCATTGCAAAGTAAAAAGGTTTGTTAAATGTAATATATCTTACAACTGTCTGCGTTGCGACATCAACTGTTGTTACCTGCGACAAAAGTTTTTATTTTTATAATCAAACTGTTAACAGGTTATTGTGTTTTTAGTTAAATTTTATCGAATAAAAGTGAACTCACCATCGTCTGGGTAGTTGCTGCAGCTGTTATTACCTGCGAAAAAAATTTATGTTTCTATAATCAAACGGTTTAAGAGGTCCCTATGTTAAAGATTCGGCTCGGAATCCGGCTCGGACAAAATTTTTTCCATGTATGGACCTCAGAGAAAGTCTCGAGGCGCAAGGGTTAGAGCTCCGGCTTTACCTCTTCGAGAACTTTGGTTCGAATCCTCGAACTTCTTCGATTTTCAGTTTGGATACGAGGACAAAAATTTTTCCATTCAAACTTTTCATTTTTCCATGGCATAGTTGTTCAAATAATCCGGTACAAAATCCGGTACCAAATTGCGGCCCGGATCTTCAACATAGGGTTACTGCTCATCTACTAAAATGTTGTAACATAAAATCGAACTTACTCTTGTCTGGGTCTCCGCTTCTGCTGTTTTTACCTGCGAAAAAATTTATATTTTCGTAATTAAACGGTTTACGAGTTACTGCTTATTTATTGTAATTTCGTTAAATAAAATTCAACTTACCAATGTCTGTGTGGCTACCACGTCTTCTGTTTCTTCCTGTGACAAAATTTTTGTTTTAATGATTAAATGGTTTACTACTTTTTGCTTTATATTGAAATTTTTAGTGAAACTCACGGCTAATTCGGTACCCCCATTCGGCTCTTCATCGAGGTTATCGGCAACGGTGGTTTCCGCGACTGAAGTTACCTGAAACATTGAATTAATGACAAACTTTCAATTTTCGGGTCAATTACGGAAGAATTATTGATGAGTGGGGGAGTGGAAGCAGTGTCTCATACTGCAATGTTAAAATTTCCAGTTTTGCAACCTTCAAATGTTAAAACGTGAACTTTATTACTTTATTTTCAAGCTATTTCTTTTCGTTTAGCATTGTAATGCTGTAATTTGTCTTAGAACAATGATATGCTGTCACAAAAAATATAACTAAAAATTAATTTGAATATATATGTTATATATATTCAATGTTATTTTGTTTCTTGAGTTGGTAGCAGTTTCCACAGAAACAGGTTAGAATGCCAGTGTTATCTTTACTTTGTTCTGATATTATTCTGCAAAACTAATCGATCAATGTTTTCAAAATTTTACCATCATTTACTTGGATAGTTAAACAACTTGTCACGAAATGACTGGCAATTTTCATTTTCCTACCTCTCTTCTTTGGGCTGCCTTTCTTTCTCTCTTCTTCCTCATAGTCTCCGCCTTCCTTTTGAATTCGTCTTTCTGCAATCATAATGATATTAAGAATAATTGATTTTCGTATTACAAACTTTAGTTCTGGAGCAGCACGAAACTGCATAGGTGTGAGCATAGCCAATAAAATCGCTAGGTATGCATGTATGTTGGGTCACGCTATTAATTCGCGGAAGCGTATTCGCTTTGACCATAACACTGTCTTCCTGTTTTTTATTTTTGTCTTCATTTCTCTTGAAAAAGAAGGGGCACTGTCCAGAACTAAAGTGTTAAAGGTTCATAAATTTTTTTTTCAATAAAATGAAAAATAGGTTACCTTCATTCTTCTATGGTCGTGCTCCAACGACATTTCGGTCAAAACAAGGCGGCTCTTCCGATTGACCTTCTTTAATTTAAATTTAAATAGGCTTTTACAAGCACACCTGTAATCACAATCACAAAACATGTTTTGAAAATTTTAACTTTTTAACAGTGCTCAATGTAAGTGCAGTGAAAGGTAATTTGGCCTTTTTTAGTCATAATTCCTAACTAAAAATTGGCGAATATTTTTCGGGAAAATCCCAAATGAGCATTATAAAAATAAACAATATCAAAAACGACAAATTCGAACGAGCAGTTTAAATTTGAACATAGTGAATTTCAATCGTAGCGTGAAAAACGGACAGCACCTATGACGATCACGGTAAAAACACACAACAACAAAATTTTGCCGATATTTTGAGTAAACTCTGCTGACAAACAAACAAATGCAAAAAAAAATAACAAAAAGTACAAAGCTGGCCGATATTTTAAGAAAAATTTGCTGGCGAACAAACAAATGCAAAAAACAATAACAAAAAGTACAAAGCTGGCCGATATTTTGCGAAAACTCTGCTGACAAACAAACACATGCAAAAAACAATAACAAAAATTACAAAACTGGCCGATATTTCGCGAAAACTCTGCTAACAAAGGAAGAGATGCAAAAAACAAATACAAAAAGCACAAAACTTGTTAATTTTGTAAGAAAATTCTTATGACAAACAATTGTTAAAATCAATCACGAAAGCAAAAAACTTGTCGAAGTTTTCAAAAAACTCTGCTGACAAACAAACAATTGTTAAAATCAATCACGAAAAGCAGAAAACTTGTCGAAGTTTTCAAAAAACTCTGCTGACAAACAAACGAATGCAAAAAACAATAAAAAAGGTACAAAGCTGGCCGATATTTCGCGAAAACTCTGCTGACGAACAAACAAATGTAAAAATCAATAACGAAAAGCAGAAAACTTGTCGAAGTTGTCAAAAAAATCTGCTGACAAACAAACAAATGCAAAAAACAATAAAAAAGGTACAAAGGTGGCAGATATTTCGCGAAAACTCTGCTGACAAACAAACACATGCAAAAAACAATAACAAAAATTACAAAACTGGCCGATATTTCGCGAAAACTCTGCTAACAAAGGAAGAGATGCAAAAAACAAATACAAAAAGCACAAAACTTGTTAATTTTGTAAGACAATTCTTTTGACAAACAATTGTTAAAATCAATCACGAAAGCAAAAAACTTGTCGAAGTTTTCAAAACACTCTGCTGACAAACAAACAATTGTTAAAATCAATCACGAAAAGCAAAAAACTTGTCGAAGTTTTCAAAAAACTCTGCTGACAAACAAACAATTGTTAAAATCAATCACGAAAAGCAAAAAACTTGTCGAAGTTGTCAAAAAACTCTGCTGACAAACAAACAAATGCAAAAAACAATAAAAAAGGTACAAAGCTGGCAGATATTTCGCGAAAACTCTGCTGACAAACAAACACATGCAAAAAACAATAACAAAAATTACAGATATGGCCGATATTTTGAGAAAACTCTGCTAACAAAGGAAGAGATGCAAAAAACAAATACAAAAAGCACAAAACTTGTTAATTTTGTAAAACAATTCTTTTGACAAACAATTGTTAAAATCAATCACGAAAGCAAAAAACTTGTCGAAGTTTTCAAAAAACTCTGCTGACAAACAAACAATTGTTAAAATCAATCACGAAAAGCAAAAAACTTGTCGAAGTTTTCAAAAAACTCTGCTGACAAACAAACAAATGTAAAAATCAATAACGAAAAGCAGAAAACTTGTCGAAGTTTTCAAAAAACTCTGCTGACAAACAAACAATTGTTAAAATTAATCACGAAAAGCAAAAAACTTGTCGAAGTTGTCAAAAAACTCTGCTGACAAACAAACAAATGCAAAAAACAATAAAAAAGGTACAAAGCTGGCAGATATTCCGCGAAAACTCTGCTGTCAAACAAACACATGCAAAAAACAATAACAAAAATTACAGATATGGCCGATATTTTGAGAAAACTCTGCTAACAAAGGAAGAGATGCAAAAAACAAATACAAAAAGCACAAAACTTGTTAATTTTGTAAGACAATTCTTTTGACAAACAATTGTTAAAATCAATCACGAAAGCAAAAAACTTGTCGAAGTTTTCAAAACACTCTGCTCACAAACAAACAATTGTTAAAATCAATAACGAAAAGCAGAAAACTTGTCGAAGTTTTCAAAAAACTCTGCTGACAAACAAACAATTGTTAAAATCAATCACGAAAAGCAAAAAACTTGTCGAAGTTTTCAAAAAACTCTGCTGACAAACAAACAAATGTAAAAATCAATAACGAAAAGCAGAAAACTTGTCGAAGTTTTCAAAAAACTCTGCTGACAAACAAACAATTGTTAAAATTAATCACGAAAAGCAAAAAACTTGTCGAAGTTGTCAAAAAACTCTGCTGACAAACAAACAAATGCAAAAAACAATAAAAAGGTACAAAGCTGGCAGATATTTCGCGAAAACTCTGCTGACAAACAAACACATGCAAAAAACAATAACAAAAATTACAGATATGGCCGATATTTCGAGAAAACTCTGCTAACAAAGGAAGAGATGCAAAAAACAAATACAAAAAGCACAAAACTTGTTAATTTTGTAAAACAATTCTTTTGACAAACAATTGTTAAAATCAATCACGAAAGCAAAAAAACTTGTCGAAGTTTTCAAAAAACTCTGCTGACAAACAAACAATTGTTAAAATCAATCACGAAAAGCAAAAAACTTGTCGAAGTTTTTCAAAACACTCTGCTGACAAACAAACAAATGTAAAAATCAATAACGAAAAGCAGAAAACTTGTCGAAGTTTTCAAAAAACTCTGCTGACAAACAAACAATTGTTAAAATTAATCACGAAAAGCAAAAAACTTGTCGAAGTTGTCAAAAAACTCTGCTGACAAACAAACAAATGCAAAAAACAATAAAAAAGGTACAAAGCTGGCAGATATTCCGCGAAAACTCTGCTGTCAAACAAACACATGCAAAAAACAATAACAAAAATTACAGATATGGCCGATATTTTGAGAAAACTCTGCTAACAAAGGAAGAGATGCAAAAAACAAATACAAAAAGCACAAAACTTGTTAATTTTGTAAGACAATTCTTTTGACAAACAATTGTTAAAATCAATCACGAAAGCAAAAAACTTGTCGAAGTTTTCAAAACACTCTGCTGACAAACAAACAATTGTTAAAATCAATAACGAAAAGCAGAAAACTTGTCGAAGTTTTCAAAAAACTCTGCTGACAAACAAACAATTGTTAAAATCAATCACGAAAAGCAAAAAACTTGTCGAAGTTGTCAAAAAACTCTGCTGACAAACAAACAAATGCAAAAAACAATAAAAAAGGTACAAAGCTGGCAGATATTTCGCGAAAACTCTGCTGACAAACAAACACATGCAAAAAACAATAACAAAAATTACAGATATGGCCGATATTTCGAGAAAACTCTGCTAACAAAGGAAGAGATGCAAAAAACAAATACAAAAAGCACAAAACTTGTTAATTTTGTAAAACAATTCTTTTGACAAACAATTGTTAAAATCAATCACGAAAGCAAAAAACTTGTCGAAGTTTTCAAAAAACTCTGCTGACAAACAAACAATTGTTAAAATCAATCACGAAAAGCAAAAAACTTGTCGAAGTTTTCAAAAAACTCTGCTGACAAACAGACAAATGCAAAAAACAATAAAAAAGGTACAAAGCTGGCAGATATTTCGCGAAAACTCTGCTGACAAACAAACACATGCAAAAAACAATAACAAAAAGTACAAAACTTGTCGACATTTTGAGAAAACTCTGCTTACAAACATTGAGATGCAAAAAACAATAACAAAAAGTACAAAACTGGTCGATATTTTGAAAAAACTCTAACAAACAAAGAGAGACAATGAAAATTTTGTGGTCTTGACATACCCATCATTGTTTTCGGCATTGGCCGAGTTGTTTAAACCTTTTTTGGCTCGCATACAATGGAAATGAAGGAACGAATAAACAAGTTTCGCCTTTTTCTTTGAATCGTCCTTCAAAAGCCTCGAATCGTGTATTATAAAGAGTTGTCTTTGCTCTTTTTCCACCGAAGTTAACGCCTCCAGCACTTCTTCAAAACTTCTGTAGGCTCGGCCAACTTCCATCATAAGAACCCTATTACAAAAAGTAAATATTAAAATGTGATATCTCACTCAAAGTTCATGTTACATTGCATTTAAATTTCGTAAAATATTTTATTTCACCAATTTACTTGTACCCTTAAAATTTCAGATAAATTGATAGCGTGCAAAAAAAGATATCCAACATTGAAATTTGCAAATTTCATACAAGCTTCTATAAAGGAACGGGAAAAATAAGGTTACAAACTTACGAATCAAGTAACCGCAAGTGAAAAAGATGACAAATTGTCCAAACAGTACTACTGTTTTTTGACGGCAACAATGACAACTTTAAAATGCCAAACAAAATTTGTTTCAACAATTCGCGATTTCGGAGCAACTAGTTCGTTCGTCACGGACAGTTGAAACTGATATTGAGAGACACTGTGGAGATTATGCGGAACACCAAAGCGCGGCAAATTCAAATACGCCGGTGGTTGTTCAGCTGCAGTGTTGAGTTTTTGTGGACAAACAAATGGTGAAAGTTGATGATTGTTATTGATGATATCAATTAATTATTAAGCTTAGATTTTTTTCATGTAAATTAAATAAATAAATAAATAAATTAAATAAATTTACGCAAATCCGCTTCTGCAAATTACGGTAAAATTTACTTACACTTCAAGTAAAAATAACGTTACTTTGACGTGAAGTGAACCACAATTTGATTTATTTAATAATGAAATGTCAAAATTTTGAATTTTCTCAAATTGAACTTGAAAAAGTTACTCATTTCCTACTCAAAAATTTTTGCATGCATGAATTACAAATTATGGAACATAACTTAAAATAATTGAGAAGATACCAAACAAGCACTGTAAAAATAAACAATATTAAAAACGACGAATGCAAACAAGCAATGTAATACTAAACATTGTTGATTTCAATCATAGTGTAAATAACGGACATAAAATATGACGATTAAAAAAAATATAAACAATAATAATAATCTGCATAGCTTTAGTGTAGAGACAGACAAACAGAGAAAGTGGTATCATACTACAACGTTATTATTTAATTTATTTCGTTTTTTATTTACTCATTTGCTTGATTAAGTACATTCAGTAGTACATTTTGAGTTACATATTTGAATTCTCTATTAACATTATATAATTACTATAGAAAAATTTCAAATGCTTTTCAGTTATAATAGTTGTCGAAGAATAACCTACCTTTTAATTTGCGAAAAAGTCATTCTTCTAAAATGTTTTCAAAAAGTTTCGAATGAAAAAAGTTTCAATTAAAAAATTGAGAAGACGAAAATTTTACCAATTTGGTTGTTACATTTTCAGAAAAATAATTATTAAAAATAACACTGAACTAATACGTAGATACAGTTGAAAAATGTTCGGTAAATTATCAACAAAATTAAACTTTTTTGCCTCTTCTTCTGGTATCTTGCATTACATTTTTTTTCGCTATACAAGATCGATCAGTGTTGTAATTATTTTCTTATATTATAGGGCACAGTTTTTGCATTTGTTATTTAAGAATTCTTGTTGAAAACTCAAAAAGTCCTCAATCCTCTTGAATGTTTTTGCATTAATTCTTTAAAATTATTTGCAGTAAACTACAATTTTCCATGAACAAAATCCATTGAATAATACTAAACTAAATGTCAGAAGCGGCTCAAAAATCCCAGAGCATTCTGAATACAATTTACACCATTTAAACTCTGGCATTGGATTTCATTTATTTCCACATCTTTTTTGCTGTCAAATTAGAACTTTCAATACTCCTTTAAATTCTCCAACTGATTCGAAAGAATTGATTCCACACACGTTCGTCAGTGCATCCAACTCCTTAAAAAAAGCGTTCCGAAATGTTCAACGTGAGATGAGGTTGTACTAAAGTGGTGTGTAGGAATATGGCTATGATCCGTCTTATCTGCTTGCACTGACACGCACATTTTGATACTTTTAAAACAATGACATAAATCTTTCAATATCGAATTTATTTTGTGGCTGCTCTTGCTGCCCCATTTCTTCGCATGCACTGCGCCTCACTTTTCGATTCGTCTCTCTGTAAAAAATTTTACCACTTGATATTTGCAGCTTATTTATAATTTTGAATAAAATGTGAAAGGCAAAAAATTGCAAAAAACGTTTAATTTCTTGTGACTAGGATTCAAATTGCATTTTTGCGACGAGTATCAGTTACGATTAACCTTTCTTTCTCAATTCCAACCACATATTCCTGTACTGTTAAGGAAAACCAGTTCGATGCTCTTTCGAATTTTCATTTCAAAGTTTTTAAATAAAAACTTGAATAACAAAATAGTTCAAACTGTCAGTATACATTTTAAAAATATGTTAAAAATGAACATTACGCAATAAAATTTGCATTTTTTATGGGAAAAATTATGCTTTCGAAACTATAACTTTAATACTTCTTCCTGAACACCACACATTTTCCAGCGCTGTATTCACAATCACTTCACATGTTTTAGAATTAATTTTTTTCAAGTTTGCCAAATGTATTTGTACTTCAATAAAGTAATCTACCCGCTAAATTCGCGTGCTGAAGTTTTCCGGCTGATTTGGCCTTAATCTAGCCTTATATTATCGTCAATTCCGCAAAAATAGACGAGCAAATAATAATAATAAAATAATAATAATAATAATAATAAATACAATTCGAGCCAAAATAAAAACTTTTTCCGTATATCAGTACAGCGATTTTTATCATTTTAAGTTGGCAATAGCCGCCATCATTCTTTATTATTACAGTGCATATTATTACACGTAAAGATTTATATTTTTTTATTTTTATAATTAAATAAAATTACTTCTATTTTTTTATCATTGTTTATCTTTTCAGTGATTATCATATTTTATGTCTGTTTTTCACGCTATGTTTGAATTTACAAAATTTTGATTTTACACTGCTTGTCATGATTTGTTGTTTTTGATTGTTTTTAATTTTACAGCGCTACTTTTTGACCTGATCATCTTTTTGTTGTTTGTTTTTACCGTGATCGTCATTGCTGCTGTCCGTTTTTCACGCTATGTTTGAAATTAACAATGTTTAAATTTAAACTGCTCGTTCGAATTTGTCGTTTTTGATAATGTTTATTTTTACAATGCTTGTTTGGGATTCTCCCGCCTTGCAATCAAATATAACTAGATACGATATTATAGAGACATTTTTATGATTGTACAATTTCCCTAACTTTCTGTCGATAGTCAATTGTTTCTTAAAAATTACTAAAACCGTCTGCTTGGTTGTTCGCGTCATTACAAGTATCTGCTCATTCCATCGATTATTTTATCGATTTGAAAAAATTTACTTTTCATAAACGTTCATATTGTTTTGTTCATCCAAAAATGACCCAAAAACGCAAGAGACGGTGTGGAAGTTGTTTTGATCTATCCAATCGTGCCACGAAAGACGGAGTGATTTTTAATCGAAGGAAAAAAACTGAATCTGCCGTTGAGTGAGTGTCATTGTTTCATTTTCTTTCTTCTTGTGTAATGAAAGTAAAAAAAGTAATTTAATTTTTTTTACATATGAACATCGAGCATTTTCTTTGAATCAAATCAGTTTTTGTGCTGCAATTTTGACAGCTTGCGTGTTAGAAAGTTCAAGACAATACTTTTTTATTAACAGATCTGGTATTGCTGACAGTTTCAATAACGTTATTTACTTATTCATTTATGATGAACATTTTGAAAATCTTATGTATACTTATACGTACACTCTGGTTTACGTTTACGTATATATTTACGCGTATACGTGTACGTTTACATTTATACGAGTATACGTATGCGTATGCGTTTGCATGTATACGAGTATACGTATACGTATACGTATACGTATACGTATACCGTATACGTATACCGTATACGTACACCGTATACGTTTACCGTATACGTTTACCGTATACGTTTACCGTATACGTTTACCGTATACGTTTACCGTATACGTACACCGTATACGTACACCGTATACGTATATGAGCTAATCCAAAAAAATAGCCATTTAGCGGTTCAAAAATTTTATTTCTATAACATATTCCGAGGAAAAATAATAGGGGTCTCTGAGACCCTAAGAAACATGATAAAAGTTGGGTGCCATGTTCCTAAGAGGAGTGACACCGTGACAAAAATTGTTTTAAAATTGTTGCTTCGATTTTAGGTTTCCCATTAAGGAGAAATCAGATGAAAATTTTCTGTGACGTAAGTCCGTGTTGCCACAAATTTATTTGGGTTCGTAACTAAAAAAAAGGTTTCTTCGGAAAATTTTAACCGATATTTCAGATTTTTAAAGAATAGATTGCAAATTTAAATTGAAAATTCAAAAATACATTAATATTCCATGATTCACTGCAAAACATCCATTTTTGCAGATTTTGATTCGCTACATTGACCTTCATTTTTAATTTCTGAAATTTGGCTTCAGCTTCGAAATCAGCGACCAAAAAAACGTAATGATGCAAGTTTTTGCATAAATTTAACAATGAAAAAAGTGTAAGGGTCAAAGGGTTACATAAAACATTCTAATATCCGATATATTTATAATACGTGACTCCTTACTGTTCGTTGGAAAATACAATTTAAACTATAAAAAGATCATTAAAAAAATATCATTAGAGTCACTCTGAGTGTGATTCTCGCTTTGTAAGTAATTCTGTTCATAGAAGATAAAAAGCTGTTTGTCTGGACTCTGTGCCTGTTTAAAGGATTCCGGTCAGAATATATATATATATATATCTACAAAATGATATATTGCTGCGTCTGAAATGAGATATCATTTTCAGAAAAATTCAATTCTAGTGTTCGATCTGCTCACTATTATGCAAAATCTCAAAATTTCGAGTAAAAATTGTACAACCTTTTGTACAAATAACATCGTTAAAGTTCGGATGATTTTATCGAAATAGTGAGGTTTTATTTAATGAATTTGTACAACAATTGATGCAACTTGTAAATACTCCTCTATAGAGGCTTACGATTTGTTATGTAAAGCTTATAAAATTTTTTTTATAACTTATTTGGACAAAACAGGCAAAACTGTCGACAAAGAAGAACAAAATAGATTGACAAAATTTTTGTAACCGTACCTATGGCTAAAAAAGGCCAATTTTTTACAGTGTAGGGATGTATATTGTGATGTGACAACTTGCGCAAGGTCACGAGACTCTTCGCCAATCGTTATAGTTCTCGATTTCGATATCGGCAGCTACACGAACTTTAAGAAAATAGAAAGATTTTACTCAAAAAGGGCTACGATCGCCAGGTGGCCTCGACATCCAAACTCCACGTAGCAAGATTCACCAAGCCTCTTGCACTACGGGCGTGTCCACCAAACCAAAAAAAACTAAACTCAAAAACTCAAAACTCAAAAACTCAAAAACCAAAAAACCACGCAGAAAGGATCATACTGTCACTTTCACTGCGCTTGCATTACTTTCTATTCATTCCCAAAATCTATAGCAAGATGTTCATGGCGTTATCGAAACTTAATGAAAAACTACCGGTTGAAGCGGAAAACTAAAAACTGAACTTAATTGGTCCTGAACGGAGTTCTGACAATCAAAAGACAGGCAAGGATCCCACTGAACGCTAAACAGACTAAATCAGAACACAGAAATTAAAGCGGATTTACGGTTTATTGACCCTTCACACAAAAATAAATTACTCGAAAACACTAAATGACTTATACAAAATTGATCAGATTTTATTACAGTCAGCAAAACAGGTCAATAGTCGCAAATGCTATAATCTGAGAGGTTTGCGATAATTCGGTAGTCAAAAATTCAAAATCTTTACAGAGTCTACAATTTCAATGAAACAAAATTCAAAACGTTACATTAATTAAGTGTCAAAGCGATAAACTAAAACTAAACCTTTGCTAGGACTCGAACGAGTCAACGACCCAGCAAGTAGCATCTCAAACGGAAACTTACTGAACTTTACTGACTTTACTTTACAAAAAAACTTTCATACTCAAAAACAAAAAGGAACAAACTCACAGAATCTAAATGCAGTAAACAAAAAAAACTAGGCCCTGGATCTTGGATCGGCCAACGCAGGTTCGCACGGTAGTTCGGTAGACGGAAAAACGGTCCGGCCTCGGGAGGTCCCTCCAGCAAAGTCGAATACATCCGCACAGGTTGCTGGTCGAATTCAGAGAGAGAGTCAGTTCTCCTAGTTGCGAAATTGCGATACCGGTAGCTCATATCAAATTCAGCGCGCGCACCCCTTCTTCCTCTTTCCGCTCTCGCACCAACGGAGTCAAGCCCATGCTGTGGCGCCAACTTCAAATTCTTGTTGTGTGGTAGTTGTCGGTTTCGGTGGTAGATCTCCCATCAAACTGTTCTCGCTGATGTCCCAATCGTTTACCCTTGGCTTCGAAGACTCTATCCTGGACAGTACTGACTCCTTCGTTATGGCCCCTATGCAATCATTCGTACGTCTATGACCATAGGTTATAGGCTCGTTGTAGGTTTTGAAACAAGGATGGCTGGCCACGAGACAGGCCACTCGGGAACACTTCTAAGCTCGTCGTAGGCACACGTTTTACTCTCATCAAGTAGGCAGAGATCGGCCAATCCGGGGAAGTTATCCCTTGACTTGGAGAACGAGTCCTTTTTAATAAACTTTCGGTACAGCTCGATAGCAACAGCAGCAGCTTCGCGAAAACCGGTAGCAGCGCTATGGAACAGGAACACAACATCATGGATTCTGGCGATAGCGAGACTGATGTAGCTTTCTCTTGATTTCTCGCCCTCGTAGGTGTTTGGAGAGGAGACTTGGGTTAACTTCATTGAGCAATCACAGTCCGAGGCGCCCAGGGTTTGCACGCTTATCTCCTGCTGATCTGGAGATGATCCTAGGTCAGGAACTGATGACTGTTGTTCCGGCGGTCGATGTCCCACGATGAGTGCGACACCTGGCTAGCCGACCTTCGGATCCCTTTACAAGCTACAAACAAAATTAACATAAGAGAACTGCACAAAAAAAATAAATAAGTTAAGCGCACTCACTCAACATACTGAAACTACAAAATAATTCTACTAAATGTCCAAAAACAAAAGCAAAATCTACTAATCAAAAATTGCACACATACCAATCCACACAAACTAAAATAAACAAACTACGACACTACTTATGCTGGTCGTGAGGGAATCCTCGAGGCCAGACTAACTCTTACTTCTCTTTCGGAGTCGCGGGTATTACTTGAAAGGCCTTTGTTGAACGTGATCCAAGAAACCACGTTACAATATCATTGAAATAGCCGTCACTTTTTCTATCGTCATATCAAAGATTTTTTATTTCAGGTATGCTTATTGTCCAAATCAAAATTGCAAAGTCTCCATAAAGTCTGTCGATGGAGGAGAAACTTGGAACTATGTCAATGAGGATAACAAAGTGCATAACCATGGCGAGTTTCACCAAAAGAAGAAGTACGGTTATCGAAATGCACTGATACAAGGAAGAAGGATGTGCAAATTTTCTAGGCCAATAGAAGTACATCGCAGTGTGGCAGACGACCCAAAGTAAAAGCTTACGTCATACATATTTTAGTTAGGAAGTAAAAATCAGTCAGGCAGGATTTGGAATTTATTTTTTTTTTCCATTTACATTAAAAGGCTTTCGATTTTATGACTAATGTACGATTTAAAGAAGGGGGGATGATTTTTCTTTGATTTTGAAACTAGTGCGATAAAAAAATACAAATCTTTATGCTGATACTGCAAGTGTTGGTATAGGTTAGAATATCGAAGAATCGGTCTCAATTGTTCTAGTCGACTGTACTGAGTTTGAGATCTCATTTGCTCCACGCAGCGTGACAAAGTCAGCCATACAATTCACGTGTATAAAAGCAAGATGAAAATTTACATTTCCTATGAAAAGATCCGGCCCGGAATGTGACTCGGAATGCGGGCCATAATTTGGTATCGGATTTGACTCGACTTTCTACATTTCATTTGCAGAGTTTGTTCGTCCAGCGGGTGAGGACCTCAGAGAAATTCTCGTGGCGCAACGGTTAGAGCTTTGCCTTTACATCCTCGAGAAGTTTGGTTCGAATCCTTCAACTTCTTTGATTTTCAGTTTGGATTTGAGAGAAAAGATTTTTCCATTTAAATTTTCATTTTTCCGGCCCGGATTCATCAACGGATTCCGAGCCGGATTCCGGGCCGGATCTTGAACATAGGAATTGGCCACTTTAAATTGTTATTAAGTCGAGAACAAAACTCAAGAATGAAATTGGATTTGGATGAATTGATTTCTGAACTAGTAACCTATATTGTTCAATTTTTTTTACAGGATTGGTAAAAATGATACAAATTGTTAAAAAGAAACTGGGGGCTAGGAACCTGGTTGCCTAGCAAATTTGAGCGTGACAACGTCTGATATGGAAAAATTCACGAGAAAATAATAATCGAAATATGAATTGGTATGTTTTGGGTGGGAGGGAGCATGTCTATCACCTTTTAAGACGTTGTCACGCGTGTTTAGGCCAAAAATCGTGACGCTGAGGGTCGCGTTTTTCATGATTGACTCGTGCAACGCCTGTCCGGGCCCAAATTCGTGATGCAATTTTGTTGAGTGAGAAGGGCAGGCGTCTATTATTTTAGGAGAATTGGTCTCGTCAAAAAGTGTGAAAATGTGCAGATATAATCGCGCCGTTCTATGTTTCCTGTACTAATTAGAGCAACTTTGGGAATAAATATGTTTGTCATGGAACTCAAGATTTCTTTAAAATTTCAACAGCAGTTAGAGGAATACCTAAAGAACATTTCCTGACAGTTTAATAAATTTCGAACAAAAACAAATTTTGCGCTAGTCCCACCTTATTCAAAACTTATACAGTTTCGTGTTTTTGAATGTTAATTACTGATTTGTACTCACTTTTAGATTGTTCAAATTTCTATATACATTCCCTGCAATTTTTTATTTACATTTTCTGAAACATTTATTACTTCTTTATGACGATTATTTTTTTTCATAACACGTGCATCAAAAACGGCCAACTTCTCCCTGATTTGTCGGGAGAGAAACACTGTTTTATTCCCAAGACGCGGTTCATTCCCCGTTACCATGGTAACAACCATAATAACAGGGAATAAACCGCACCTTGGGAATAAAACAGTGTTTCCGTCCCGACAAATCGGAGAGGTTAGCCGTCTTTAATGAACTTGTTATGAAAAGATATATATGCCACATGGGAGATACAAGCGTTTAAACCTCGGGAGAAGTGACCAGCACTCGACTACACCTTGGGCTGCCTTCGGCAGCCCTCGGTGAAGTCTCGTGCGGTCACTTCACCCGCGGAATAAACGCTTGTTTCTCTCCCTTGTAGCATAACATACTATTTTATTCTTTTTCTAGTCACACCGAAGCAGCTTGTGACGAACCTTTCCGAAAAGTTAAAAGCTGGATGTACAAAATCCAAGGTGTTACTGTTCACGTACCCAAGATGAATAGTCTAAGAGATTTGGGGGATTACTTCCAGAGCAATTGTCTAATGTCAACTAATGCCACTTTAAAATCGGCAAACATCGAAGTCCCTGGCAATGATGAACCAGTTGTTGCTATTTGGAACGCTGAACTTGTGCACGAATTCCGAAGGTTGCTCGATTTGGGAGGTTTAAGGCTTCAAGTCGATGGAACCTTCGCTATCGTACCACGACGGCTGTTTGCACGACCGAAGAAAAGATCCAATCAGTTCGTAACGTTTCTAGTGCAATATAAAGGCAGGGTAAGTAATTTAGCAATTGTACCAAGTAATATTTATTTATTTATTCATTTATTCATAGTAGGCAGCAGTAGAAACTGGTAAAGTCTACATAAGGAAAATGAACTAATATAATATTGTACATATCTATATAAAAATATACGAAAACTTTTTGCGATGCGGTTGTCGTGACACAAGGTAATGACGGAGTTGGAAAATTTAAATAGGCCGTGGTGGTGACGTTTCGAATAGGTGTCGCTGCAGTTTCGATTTGAATGCGACGATGGTGTCCGCATCAACCACGTCTGCCAGGAGGCTGTTCCAGTCAAACACTGCTCTGTTCCCGAGGGTGTGCCGTCTCTGCTGTTGGAAATATCGCCCAAGGTTAAGTTTCCAGGCATGCGTACGGAGGTTTCTCCGAGTTGTGATCCTAGCGCTGGGGCGTCGTACAGGCCTTAAAGAATCCTGCAGGTGCCGGTCAGGTCAGCAAAGTGGCGACTGTCAGCCAGGCAGTTAAGCTGTAGGTGATGGAGGCGATCTTCGTACGAGAGGGCTCGTGAACTCTGTGGAATTTTAGAGGCCTTCTGAGTCTCCGTTCAAGTGGTGCGATGTACTGCTTGAGGTAAGGAGCCCAGATGGTAGAGCCGAATTCAATCACGGGGAGGACGTAGGTGGTGATGATCGTCTTCATGAGTCCCGGATCAATTTTGACGAAGGCTCTTCTTATCCGGTAAAGGAGGGTGTTTACCTTCTTCACCACCCCAGCTATATGGGTGCCCCACTTGAGGTTATCGGTGACGGTGATTCCCAGGTCCACCTGCGAGGTGGTTAGGGGCAGCGACATACCATCGAGATGGTGCACCCGCTTTGTGTCATGCTTCCCCAGGTGTAGGCGACTGAGAACTTTCCGGGGTTTAGGGGGATCAGCCAGGTGTGGGACCACGAGGCCAGGTTGTGTAGGTCCCGTTGGATAGCGTTGCCATTAATCCGCGGATTGTCGTATATGTTTTTGTCGTCCACGTAAGTTTGGTGCCATGATGACGTCAGCTGGTGTAGGTCGGACGAGTACATGATAGCAGCAGGCCTAGCACGGGTCCCCGGGAGGCCCCGCTTAGCGCAGCCTTCGGCGTTGACAGCGTTATCTCTAGCTACGTAAATTTAAGAAAATTGAGGAGTAATAACTGCAGGTACCTTGAAAACTCTCATTTCATTATGAAGAACAATTAAATTTAAGTTTACTTCACGTAAAAGTGAAGTAATTTTTACTTAAAATTTACCAAAATTTTACCGTAAATTGCGGAAGCAGATTTGCTTCAATTTTGAGTAAACTATGCTACCTGCGTAACCAGCATCTAGCAAACTTGACACAAATTTTATATACTAAAATTTTCTTTATCTATTTGTTATGATAACTATAATAAGAATTCACTGAAACAACCTCAAAATTAAAAATTAATTCACATTTTCCACTGCAATCGCTAGTTCAATGTATGCCAATGTAATGTAAACAATTTTCTAAAACTGTGCAACTATTCTTACTATTCGACTACATTAAATTATCATTTCGGCGGATCACGCAGCTGTTTTTTGTTATTCCGGTCTCGTTTTTTCGTCCACAGTTAACTTTCATTCTCGTCTGCAAGTGAGCCATACACACCAAACAGCTGCTGGGAGGTGCTAAGGTGGTACCCAAGCGATATTGTAGTACCAGGATTTTCGTTACAGTTGCAAGTTTTGATTTATCGGTTTATCTCAGCGATAGAACGACTGAGATGGCTTTCTTCATCCCTTGTTGACTTAGAGTTGGGTTGCTAGCCTCTCGAAAAGTGTTGAGCCTCAGTTGTTGTGTTCGCTGTCCCTCGTTAGAGCTTCACTTTTGCTTTATCACTTGCGGCGTCCAGGTTCAATTTCTTAAATCGGTTAAAACACAATTTACAATCAACTTCAAACGTAAAATTGGCAGTACAATTATTACAAATTAATCGACTGAGTTGGCTACTAATTTTTTTATTTTATGATGTGCATTATCAGAATGAACTTGAAGTAATTTTACTTTATTTGTCGTTGCTTATCTTTTAACTGATCAATACATTTTGTATACCTCTTGTTTACACCATGATTAATATCACAAATGTTTGAAATCACCCTCATTCACTTCAATCGTCATTTGTGAAATTGTTTCTTCTCACAGTGCTTCATTGGATGAAATCCTTCCGACAAATTTTTGTTATTCAATTCATGATTGTGCTGCTCCATCTATATGTACAGAAAGGAGTTTTTATCGCTCGTGATGCATGGTCTGTGCAAAATGCATGTTACTACATTTTAGAGAAATGTTGAAAACATTTTTATAAAAATTGTACGAAAGTTTCTCAACGTCTGTTGAACTTTTGGGGTAATTCAAATTGGAACATGTTGATTTTTGTCTGAAGAAACCATGTATAATCACAAAAAGCGTGACATTTTTACAAATTTTCTCTCTAAAATGGGGCAAACAAAGTGGCTGATGTTGTAAAAGAATGTTTATGGAAATATTCTCAATAATTGCACCAATTCTAAACTTTCTCGCATTTCTTTACACTGCCTGATGTTAATCGTTTCACAAGCTTGCATCCTACTACGGCTAGTTCATCATCAACAAATACGAATTTCCAACTCACTCACCCCACCTGACCTCCGCGAACCAAATCACCGTGTCATCTGAATGAAAGGTAAATCTGAAAATTACTGTACTTGTGGTAGTTGTCCGCGCAGAGTGCTGCTAATCTCTAAAAAGCAGGATTGGTGTCATTCTGAAATTGAACCTGATAGGCGTTGGAGACTGTAGCATTAAAAGTCATATTGGTATTGCGACTTTGCGTCGATGAGTTTCAGTGTACTTCTTCTTCATTAATGTTTACAACTCCTTAGTTTGTTTTCGAACCTTATCTACTGTCGTGATATAGTCAACTGACAGTCTCGTGTCCCTGTAACCAGTGTCCGGTCCCTATTACTGTATTGCAGCCCTGCGGGCTGCCAACTTAAAAACTAGTTTTCCCCAAGTTAAGTAAGTTATGTTTCCTTACAAAATAAGAAAAACTAGATGGCAGTCCGCAGTGATGCCAACGGGTTTTCGTATTGAGTGAGGGGAAAGTATCAGTCTTTATATGATAAATGCGCCAACAAGCATACCTAATTTGGACAAATCTAAGTTTTTACTTAACTTTGTTGCATTTTCAAAATTGTTAAAGGTTGAAGATGTTATCACATTTCTTTTCTTGCATCGGAAAACAGCATAACGTGATTTTTTCGGTAATTTTTATGATATGCAGCAAACGTTCAACTGGGAGGATCCCAAACAAGCACTGTAAAAATGAACAATATTAAAAAAGGAGAAATCCAAACGAGCAATTTAAAAATTAACATTTGAAAGTACAATCATACAGTAAATAACGGACATGAAATAAGATGATCGATGAAAAAAAAGAAATAATAAAAAAATAGAAGGAAATTAATTTCATTAATGGAGCAAATAGAAAACTGAAAACTTACTTGTTATAATACACACTGTAATAAATAACAAAGATAGCGGTGGATGACAACTTGAATTATCAAAAAAGGGAAAAAAATTTTTGAAATATCAGTGCAATGATTTTTTTCGGTTTTTTTGCAGGATCATGATCTGTTAGGTGACTTGAGAAGTAATGTTAACATTTGAAGTAGTAAGAAGTAGTATAAATTATCGAATTATAAAAAATCTTCAAAAAATTAAAATGAAAATGAATTGGTAAAGTTAGTAATATAAATTTTTTGCGAGCAACAAAATTCTCGTATGGTACAAAAAATTGCTGTCATTATTTCTAGTGCTGAAAACAATTTAAAATAATTATTTGCACGAATAAATTTGAATAGTCTGAGTTGCAAAACCGGCCAAGTCCATTTCTACCATTATCGCACTAAACAGTACGTTGTAAATGTCATTCTGATATTAAAAGAGATTCTTACTATGTATTAATCTAATGAGCGCAAAAATGTAGGTGCTTAATAGTTGTACAATTATTCCTTTACTGTCAAGTTTAGGGTGAATTTCAGTTGGACTTGGCCGATTTTATTTTCAAGCGCCTCAATAAGGAAGGAATTCTTTGTATTTAACATACTTAGTAAAAATTTATTTCTGCATTTTTTACAGTATATAGCACTGATGCACTTTCTCATGGCAGGAAAGACACAGCAACATTACACAGTTGCGACCGAGTTTTTTCATAATGAGTTCCAAGGAGTAGAAATAGTTGAAGTGATGAGCGATTTCGAGCCTGCAATTGCCAACGCAATCACGACGTTCTACCCAACAGCTCGTGTGATGAAGTGCTTCTTTCACTATGAACAAGTAATTTATGCATATATGTTTTGTGCATTTTGTTTACGAATAAATCATTAACACAAAGCAGAAAATAAGGGAACAAACGCAGGAAGCTGTATGTGAAATTGCTTAACGCATCGACCATTTTCTATTATCTCGCGTGTTGAGAGCAACCTGCGCAACTGCGGCAAGCTCACCATCCCATAATAGTATTGAAAGCAACTAGTAGCGCGAAGATGGGAAAAAATTAACCAGTAGTTTAGTTGTACGTTCTAACACTGTAAAGTTGGTTACATGTGAGCCAACAACAATGTTGCTTTTACCTTCGATTCTGAGGTAAACTCACACTGAAATCAGAGTAAGCGCACTTAAGCCGCATTTTTGGTTGCGCGCAGTTTTCTAGCAGTTTGGTTTTGTTACTATTTTTGTTCATTGATTATCTTAATTATTCAAAAACAACATTTCAAACTTATAATAGTGATCAAAAATGAAAAAAACAATACGTTATAGTCAACTTCTCCTATCTTGAGATTTACCTCGATTTCAGAGGTAAAGTCAACATTGTTAGAGAAGTATTTCATTCCATATTTCAATGTTTGTAGATAACTGTGTTACTAACCTATTTACTTCTCGAGCGCGTGCAACGAAAACGCATTCGTGTGAAGAACTGTTCTAGTATGCAACAACTCTGCAGCCCTTCCTATGCGATGAGTCCCTCATTTTTTGCTCCATGAATACACACCGACTGACGGTCCTAGTATCAAAAACAGTCAAGTCGTACCTTTAACCCAAGAACACACACGTGGTTGTCTGGGGCCCATGGATGTTTTGAAGGTAAATTTAATAACGAAATTGTGATATCAGATGTATCACATGTAAAACTAATATGGGTAATATCTAGAATATCCAAACCGAATTTTGTAAAGTTAATGTTCAAAATAATTTTTGAATTTTCAAACACACATCATTGGCAACGTGACATCTTTAAATTTGGTTCTTTCCCTTACGAAA
Source organism: Telenomus remus (assembly GCA_020615435.1). Classification (NCBI taxonomy): domain Eukaryota; kingdom Metazoa; phylum Arthropoda; class Insecta; order Hymenoptera; family Scelionidae; genus Telenomus; species Telenomus remus. Next base: position 8,395,169 of record CM036345.1, on the reverse strand, counting down.
TATTTTTTCAATTTTGTTGTCTCAATTTTTGTTCTTTGAAATGTTTTTATCTAATTTGAAATGAATAAAGGACACGATCAAGAAATTTAACGCCGATTTTTTTTGTTTATAACTTTATCCAGTGTTACCTTACAGGTTCCACAGTATCGTCATAATTTTGTAAATACTTTAAATAATCAGAAAGCATGTATAAATATTCGCTTTGTTCATTTGTAATAACAGATACAGTGCGTGAAAATTTTTTAGGTCTCACAGACCCTTGTGCACGTTTACTAGAGTTGTTCAACGTGTGTGTTCTTGCCCTATATGAAAGACTAGCTGATCGGCCGGGCGAAGCACGGCCATCACCTTCGCTACACTGTTTACTACTGCATGAAGAAATTTTGTTATTGAAATGTGATGTTTTCTGAAGTGGCATATTACAATTGTACAACGTCCAGTAGAGTGACGCAATAATAGCACTACTAAAGACAGCATCAAAATAATGCCGAATTTCCGATGAACACTTTAATTCAATGTTTATGTTCATGCTTCCCTATCAAGAAAATTGAAGAAATATTTAAAATCAATTATTTTCACATGGTACGATAATTTAAAGGAATCGGAGGTCTATTTTCATGAATAAAATTAAGTCAGTGATACCTGAATTATAAATTGCAGAAAAAAGTTTAATTGTGAAAAAACCAAAATTTCATTTTTGCAATTTTTGATAAAATGAAGTTGAAAAATCGATTCTTTATATAGCCTATAGTAATTCTGAGAGTTCGTAGAGTAACCTTGATGTGTTCGAAATTGTTTTTATCGATTTGTTCCGGCGCCATTTTGACACAAACAAACAAACAGACAAACAGACAAACATAGTTACACTTTTATATATAAGTAGGATCCGGCTTTAAATCCGTTAATGGATCCGGGCCAGAATGTGGTACCGGCTTTTGTAACCGATTTTATTAAGAAATACCGAATGACTATGGAATCCAGCTAGGATTCCGGCTTGGAAAAATAAGAAATTGAAACAGAAAATAATTTTTTCTCGAATCCTTACTGGAAATCGAGGAAGTTGGAGGATTCGAAGCAAAGTTCTGGAGGATATTAAGCCGAAGCTGTAACCGGTGGCGCCACGAGAGTTTTTCTGAAGTTGATGTCTACTAGACAGAGACCCTCGACTTGTCTCTTACATACTTGAATAAAAATATAGTTTAAGCCCGCGCTTTGCGCGGGTCAGGCGTGATTTTGAAATTGTACAAATCACATTTTCATCGTTTCATCAAATTTCTTGATTAACTATTTTGCTATGACATGTGTTTGATTCACTTGAAGTAGTACGATCGTTTGACAAAATCGACTACTAAGTAAAGAAGAATATATTTTCTTATAGAAAATTTCACACTGTATCAGAAAATGCCAAAAAATACTGTCCTTGCTGAACTTGATTTCGAGCAAATTAGGTTGGAAATTGGTTAAATTTGACATTGGTTGTTATGGAAGGTTATGTCTGCCGAAGACAACTTTGAATTTTAGTTAGAGATGTAAAGTTGCTCGAAGAACAAAAAAGTATCGAAATGGAAGTTAAGAATTTTAAGAATATTATTTTTTAAACAAAGGTCGTATGTCATATATGTTCTTTACCAATTTTATAGAGCCTCGTCCGGAAATTTTACAAGAAGCTACATCTTGACAAATCAGCAGAGAAAGTGTGCCAAACATATGGGAAAAATGTAAGCTTTTCTTCTTGAATCATGTCATTCTTGTTTTTTTTACTACTTCCCCTTATTCCTTTTTTTCAAAAAAAAACTATAATAGTACGTTAAGTGCAATGTACCACAATGGTGGAAGTACGTAAGATTGAACATTGTGTAAAATTGAAAAATTTAATATTGCTAATACAAAAAGGAATGCAAGAAGAAAAGTAACTGTACAGGAAATGGCATTTACGACTAATGGTAACGCGGAAAAAGCATTTACACGAATTTTCATGAAACAAAAAAAAATTTTATGATTATGGAAAAGTTTCAAAAAAAAAGTTAAATTTTTTATTCTGATCGGTGCCCTTTCCTTTTGAAGAAAAATAAGGCTAAAAATAGTAACAAGCGAGACAGTGATATGTTTAGAGGGAATATGCTTCGGTGAAAACGTCAAATGAACCTCCATACATGCATACCGAGAGATGTCATTAGTTATGGTCATATATCTATGCTGTTTTGTTCTGCTGTAGAAGTAAAGTGTTGAACTAAAAAAGAAAACAAACGTAACGTTAATTACTATTAAAATTTTTTAATTAATTTTTCCTCTCATTCAAATCATTTCCTTAAATATTGTAGGTAATTAACTGTTATTTCACCTTAACACATTTAAACATGAAATTCAAGTTTACTAATAGTTAATGCACGCGCTTTGTATCGCCCTAAAGTTGGCAACTCTGTTGTCGACTGTAGTGATATTGGGAGAGAAAGTGAGGTGTTAGTTTGAATTGAAATGCTTGTAAGGTGAAAGCATCACTTATCGTGGCTTTGATGATTATATACGAAGACGATTCTTAAAGAAACGATGCGAGTATCAATATCGATAAGTTTGAAGTAAACAAATATACTTTCAATAGATATTTTCGTGATGAACATTAGTGATGTCACTTTAGATTTTTTTATTTTATTTTGTAACCACGTCAATTCATTGATAATAATTGATTTTAGAAAAAAAAGCTGTAGATTCTACTTATCGTGAGTCGTTTTGTTGCCGTGCGCCATTTGTTGTGACATGTTTTGTGCCACTTACCGTGATATTTTGCTTTGTTATGAAAAATATGAGATAACATATTTGGACCGGTTTTAGTTGTAAACGCATATACAGTTAGTCTAAAGACAATATGAAACCAAATTACAAATTTATTTAACGAATGATAAAAGTTATCAAGTGAACAGAAATCATACAAAATAGTAAGTTAATTGTTTTGATCATGTCAACACAATCACGGTGACGAAACTAGCAAACTTTTGTGGTGCGCCTTATCTTGATTATTTGTTTAAAAATACTTTTGTTTTCTGTTCAAGTAATTGATATTGTTTCAATGATAATTTAAACATTTATTCTTCTCAAGCGAATTCTGCAGAGCAATTATACTTCAATTGAGTCGCTGAATGCAAAAACAGCTTAAGTGCCCTTAAGATTTTAGACCAAAATTCGTTGTAAATATGTTTGATGTAAGTAAAAAATCTAGACCTGTGTAATGAAACAGTAAGCAATTTTTCTAAGTGAACATTTTCTTATCAAACTCATGTATATTTTAGACTTAAATCAAACATTAACAATCAATTTTCTATCAAAATCTTAAGGGCACTTAAGCCGTTTTTGCATCCAGCGACTCAATTGTAATTAATAAAAAAAATTTCATGTGACAATGATCCTTGGAATGTATGGAACGAAGCTTATGGCGCATGACCGTGTAGTGAGAGATAGAGATTACAAAACAATTTGTTGCTTTATTTATGCAATGATTACTAAAAAGTAATGAGATTAACTTGTCGTGCAATGAATAACCTTCATTTTACACCTAATGAATAACAATTCATGTTTATATATTTTTAAACAACTTGTCTATACCCAGAAAACTCACGATAAGAGGATTCGTCACGATAAGGGGCTCCTTTACCTTACCGCGTACGTTTAAACTGAAACATAAAGAGAAAATTTAACAAATTGATTGTTCTTTTACAGCCTTTTTTGCGGAACGTCAAGCAGTACTGCAAAGACTCGTTCAGTTACTTGACTGTTTTGCCATTACTTCCGAAAGAACGGATCACTGTTGCCTACAAAATCATTAAAGAGAAAACCATCGATCCAACACATTTGGCAGATTACGTACTCGAGGACCACCCGGTACTGAACGAATTTAGTTTGAAGTTGACTGAATGGTACCGCTATTTTGAAAAAGAGTGGTTTAAAAAAATCGAAGAAGGCACTGTAAATTGGCATCGCATTATCGATAGTACTGACAACGCATTGGAATCCTTCCATCACACTTTGAACGATGCGTGTCAAAAGAACCCACAAGATCCAGCGATGATAAGTGAGTTTTGAATTCAATAAGTTAACATTAATTCATTATAATAAGAAATAGTTTGTACAATGAAACCTCCCTTGTAGGACAGCTTTACGTAATTGATTCACGTAAAATGTACGCAATTCTGCCTCTGCCAAGTAAAGTTAACCTTCCGGCGCTCGCGTCGTGCATTGAGTGCACGGGCGACAGTTTGTGCTGTAAAAGTAGTGTAAAAACAAATTTTTTACTTAGAAATTATCATATATTCTTTATTCTAACGGTTTTCTATAGATATTATAAAAAAAATCTGAGTTATACTCAATATCAAAACAAATCTCATATTACAACATGCGTGCACCGACTTTTTCGGTCACCCGCCGTGTCATAATAAAAATTATTATAATTATATTGTTTGTTTATGAAGTTAACTTTGTGAAAATGAAAAGAACCAACATTCGAGCTCAAATCGGTTTTTGTCTGATCATTTTGTAGAAAACATTATTATTTATGATAAATTATTTGGAATTGATTGTTTTCGTATTAGAATAATAAAAAATGTAATAATTTTCTGAGAAATTTCTGTCAATATTATGCGATAATATCAAAAATACATCAGAAAATATTAATGAAAAACCAATTGGTGCACTTAGTGAACGACGCGAGCGCTCGTGTGATTATTTTGACGCGAGCGCCGGAAGGATAAACGTACGTAGATTGTTTTGACTTAGTTATTTTTCTATATTGTTCAAATATAATATTCCATATTTTCTACTATTCTTCGTTCTTAATATAATATTCAACGATTCGAAATGGTAATATTTTCAATCTTTAACTCTGTAACTATCAATCAGTAGAAGATTTTTGTTAGTCAATTATGTAATCATTCTGAGTTACGTCCCAAAATTTTTAATTCATAAATTTGGAAATTGAGATTATGAAATGAGATTTAATTTTTTCAAGTTTAGTTCAAGTATACCTACAATTCTCCCATTTCATTACAAAATTTATTGAATTATGGTTTACATTACGTAAAATTTCCTTAATTGTTACTTAAAAATTTTCCAAATTCTACCGTAAATTAGGGTAAAAGATTTGCGTAAATTTAGAGTAAACTGTGCTACCTGGGCTTGGCAGTTTGTTATTTTTGTGTACAAAGTCATGCATGATTTTGTAATAATTTGTCATAAATTCTGTGCATGTCTTTCGTCTGGTGGTATTTTTTCGATGCTCACAAATTTTGCGCTATGTCATCTATAGTTGTTTCCCCAGTTTCCTTATCCCACTCTTTAATTCCTTCGCAGCTCGCGACTCCTCGATAACCCAGCATGCCAGACCCGCCTGCCTTGTCACTTTGCAGCCCTACAATGGTCCTCCGACACACAGATCGTAGGGCAGCAGCAGAGACCGTTCGCAGGGCGCATTGTCTCGTCACAGCTTCCTTTTTCATCCTTCTCGTTTTTTTTACTCGTTGCTTCTTTTATCTTTGTCTTCCAGCTCGTGCTTGTACGGAAACCGTCGCTGAAGCAAGATGTTGAGGTGAACAGCGATAGCGGTACTAAGGTTCCGTCTGGGCCCACGTGCACAAGACATTGCTTATCAACCCCAGCAGGTGTGCGGATGGAGCAACCTCTCTTCTCTGCCAGCGGTTTAGCTCCTGGCGTATTGGCAAGATTGAGCCGAGAGCGACACGTCCAACGCTGAAATTTATTTGCGCTCCGCACTCTAAGACGTCTTCCACTAATTACAATCCATTTTAAGAGAATGTGCAACTTTAAAACAATTATCACAAATGCGGAATTATGAAATTCGCAACAGAAAAGCCTAAAAGTTGTAAAAAAATGTATGTTGATGATAAGCTGCATTAATATTTTGAACAAGACAACTCAATTCAGATTTTCTGATTCAAATATAGGACAATTTGTAGCGAAGGAACTCTTCGGATCTGTCATTTATGCCACAAACGTGACTGACAATACATTATAAGTTGTTGAAAGTAGAAGCTCCCTATGTAGAAGATCCGACTCGGAATACAGCTCGGAATCCGTTGATGGATCTGCGCTCTGCAAATAAAATTTAGGAAGTCGAGTTTGTTTGTCCAGCAGGTATGAACCTCAGATGAAGTCTCGTGGCGCAACGGTTAAAGCTTCGTCTTTTTATTCTTTATAACTTTAGTTCGAATCCTCGAATTTCTTTGGTTTTCAGTTTGGACTCGAGAAAAAAATTTTTCCATTCAAATTTTTCATTTTTTCGGGCCGGAATCCAAGCTAGATTTCGTAAAGGTTGGGTGCTTGTTCAAAACATGTGATACGAAATCCAGTACCAAATTCTAGCCCAGATCCGTTAACGGATTCCAGGCCGGATCTTTTACATAGGGCTCTTAAGAGGCTCCTTCACAGAACATAACCTTAGTGTATGCAATAAAAGTTCATTTCAAATTTGTTTTAATTAGGTTCGTTTGAAGCAGGACATAGCATTATATCAATTGAATAGGTAAAAATTTTGCGTAGGAATGAACAATGGAACTACCAACAGTCCTGATTTTCTTAGTGATTTAAATGAAATTGGCATGAATGTAACTCCACATAGTAGGGAAGGAGTCGAATGAACGTTAAATTTATATTTTTTTATCAAATTTATACATTGAGGAGATACTGTAGATAATTTGAAATGATAAGCTGTTATGGAATCTGTGAATTATGCCTAAAAATAAAATGCATGGTTTTTTTACAATTATTTATCTAGTAGTTAACAAATAATCGCGATTTACAAAACTGCAATCAATATGTACCCTTATGGGAGAGCATAAACAAATTTAAAAGGCATCAACTGAGAAATGATACAATATTGTCACACACGTTGTAATGTGTTGTTTAAAATTGAGTCGCTGGATGCAAAAACGGCTCAAGTGCCCTTAAGATTTTGATAGAAAATTAATTGTTAATGTTTGATTCAAGTCTAAAATATACATAAGTTTGATAAGAAAATGTTTACACCGAAAAAAATCTTACTGTTTCATTAAATAGATCTATAGATTGTTTACTTCCATCAAACATATTTACAACGAATTTTGGTCTAAAATCTTAAGGGCACTTAAGCCGTTTTTGCATCCAGCGACTCAATTCAAGTAAATGATCGTGGAATGTTGACAACATTAATTGATTACATGTAGAGAAGTATAATAACATAGTAAGGAAAATACTCGTTTATGTAAGGAATGCTACCAACTCAAGAAAAAAATAACATCAATTCCGGATATTTCAATTAATTAGTTGTTTCTATTTTTTTGAGAGCATATCATTGCTACGGAACACATATTACAATGCTCAGTAATATGAAAAAGCTTGAAAAATGAGAAGAAAGCAGTTGACGTTTTCACATTCTAAGATTGAACATCTGCGAATTTTAACATTGCAGTATCGGACAATTCTCGTAGTCCCCCACTCTTCGATGCTTCCGCCATCAAGTTGGTAAACCAATCAAAAATATCATTTTTAAATTGTCAAAACTTGTAAATTATTTTTAGGACATTATTAGACGTACTTTTTTCCGGAAAATGTATTTCTTCTACAGACATTTGTGTTTCTCTTTTCCTATGGTGCGGAGTTATTTTTATGCCAACTTAATGTATAGCGATTATCTAAATTAAATGTAGCTACCAAAGCGAAACGCGTAATAGCGCTAAAACCGATTATTATATTAAACTTGTCGTTATAATAACTAGATTCTTGGAGAAGAAAGCTTATACAACCCTAAAAAACTGAACCCTAAAAAAATTCTTGTTAATCAAAAATATCCAATTTATGTAGTATTGGTATAATACCATGTAAAATCACTTTTGCCACAGAAACCCTCTTGTGTCTCATGTCCGAGCACAGGCGAACTCTAGCCAATGCAAAAAACAGTCTCGAAAGTCCACTGCCAAGCGCTGAAAGTCGTCGGAGATCAGAGCGCCTGAAGAGATATTGGGAAGAGCTGGAGTGTGACCCATCTGACAAAGCGACAATGTCGTTTATCCAACAGGCATCTATTGTACAAAAACTATACGGTAATAATAAAAATTAAATTGAAAGGGGATTCGCTTTGTTGATGAAGGCCCGTCGCGCCCTATGATGTCTTGAAAAAACCGTTTAGATAAAAAAATGAAAAAACAGTGCATCGCAGAACGGTGATGATCATTTAAAAATCAAGGATTATTTGAATTTGATTATTTCTTAACCTTCTGGCGCTCGCGTCGTGCACTGAAAGCACGAGCAACAGAGTTTTTGCTCTAAAAGTATTAGAGAAACTCGCAAAATTTTCATGTATCCTTCATTTGAATGGTTTTCTATTGATATTATAAAAAAAATCCGACAGTCATACTGAAATATCAAAATATCTCATATTACAATTGTGCACCAACTGTTTCGGTCACCTGCCGTGTCATATTATCGTTTTCATTGAAGTAAACAGAATTAAGAGCTTGAAAAACTATGTTTGCATGAATAATGATAATTATTATTATTATTATATTGATTGTTTTTAAAGTTTTACTTCGTGGAAAAAAAACATTCGACTACTCAGATCTGCTTTTTTCTGATTATTTTGAATAAATCATTATTATTAATGATAAATTATTTGGAAGTCATTAAATTAATAGAACATTAATGATTTTCGAGAATATTATGCAAAAATATCAACAATATTAGTAGGAAATATCAATGAAAAATCAATTGGGTGCACTGAGCGCACGACGCGAGCGCTCGTGTAATTATTTTGACGCGAGCGCCGGAAGGTTAATATAATAATGTTTTTCTTTACTTTTACGAGCAGTCCGGCGCGGTCTTCGGGTTCGCTTGCTTTGCAATATATTTCAATAACCTTTAATAAACTATAAGAAAAGTGCACCTTGTAAGACTGATATGCAAAATGAAAATTGCAATTCATCCGGGTCGTGATGCACTTTTTGAAAATGAATTCTGCGATGCGCCGTTCGTGGACTTATGTGCAAATTTCATATTAACTATTTACACAAAGCTGTGGTAGTAAGAAAAATAATGTTTTCTTACACTTACATTTTTAGAGGAACAAGTTGGACCGATTTACGACTATCTGAAGATGCTGGAGGCTGTTGATGATAAGGATGATGAGGATGATGATGAAAATGATAAAAATGAAGAGGTATCGACAAGCACGAATCCAATTGGAACTGGAGTCTTGCAGCAACTATTTGAGACAGGAGAGGACGTGCAATATGAATGTGAAGTTTTGTTGGACGGAAATTATTTAGAAAACCGTGAAGCCATTTTGAAACACCTGCAGCCACACTGACTTTAAGTTATGTTTTTCAACCTAAAATAAAAAATGAAATACTACCCCGAAAATTGCATCTTATTTGTAGAAAAATTATTATTGATACATATATCTGTGGTGTTTCGTAAGAAACATTTAATTGACATCAAATTATTGCTATGCGCACCATACTGTAAGTATACACACAAATACGCGTAAAAACTTTTTTGAAGATAAAAATATTTGTTTACAATTTAAAACTTGTTAATTAACGAATAAGCAATGCAAATAAATAATTTTTCGTTTGGATGAAAATGTGACAACATTTGGTTAATTTTGTCGATCAAGGTTATAGTGGTTAAATAAATTTAACAATAACATAATCCGTATAAACGAATTACGTTATACGAGTACGTATCGAGTAACACTTGTTTGAAATAGAACGATTATTGATTAACAATTCCAACAACTTGTTTCAATTCTAACGAAATAAGACAATGGAAACAAAAAATTGTTCCTCTGGATAAAAATGTAAAAAAATTGGTTAATTTTGTCGATCAAGGTTATAGTTGTTAAATCGTATACGCATACGTATACATGTAGCGTGTACGCATTATAGACGTATACGTGTACGTATCCGGGTAACACTTGTTTGAAATAGAACGATTATTGTTTACAATTCAAAACATGTTTATTAACGAATAAGCAATGCAAACAAAAAATTGTTCCTTTGGATGAAAATGTAAAAACATTTGGTTAATTTTGTCGATCAAGGTTATAGTTGTTAAATTACGTATACGCATACGTATACGTGTAGCGTGGTACGATATAGAGTATACGTGTACGTATCGGGTAACACTAAAGCTTCGTTGAAAATAGAACGATTATTGTTAACAATTCAAAACATGTTTATTAACGAATAAGCAATGCAAACAAAAAATTGTTCATGGATGAAAATGTGAAAAAAAAATTGGTTAATTTTTCGATTAAGATTATAGTTGTTAAATAAATTTAACAACACCGTTTATTACGGTGTACGTTACGCATGTACGTAAGCGTGTACGCATATAGACGTATACGTGTACGTATCCGAGTAAACACTAAGCTTGTTTCAAATAGAACGATTATTGTTTACAATTCAAAACATGTTTATTAACGAATAAGCAATGCAAACAAAAAATTGTTCTTTGGATGAAAACTGTAAAAACACATGGGTTATTATGTA